>CM035407.1:38040366-38162866 GCA_020310875.1 Ceratopteris richardii
TAGTCTTGTCAAGGTAGCATAGATTAAACTACCTACCAAACTTTGATATTTCCTCATATGCTTGAACTCTTCTCCTCCATACCTGCTTAACTTATGATTAACTTCCAATGGTGTGGTCGAGGATTTACAATTCTCCATGTCAAACTTTACCAGAAGATTTTTTAGATATCTTTCTTGTGTAACATACACTCCATGTTGAGTGTATATAATCTCCATCCCTAGGAAATAAGACAAGTTTCCCAAATCACTTATCTTAAACTCATTTTCCATATGCTTCTTTAACTCCTTGATTCCTTGAGCATCTGTACCTCTGACAATGATTTCATCAAGATAAATACACACATAAATGTATCTACCTTCATTTGCTTTTGTTGGGAAAGATGGATGGATACTCCAAGAGATTGAGTAGGTACTGCCAAATCCTACTTTGTACCAGCCCTCTAATGCTTCAGGGTTGATAAGTGGATCTCCTTAGCTTTCCAATGACACCATAAAATGGCCTATGTACTTTGGAAATGATGTGTGTAATGATTGAACCAAAACAGATAACTTTGAAACACAAAATCTCAAGAAAACCTTCTATTTATGTCTTGACACCTGCTGGATCTTTTTCTCAGTATGACCGACACAGTAGGAATTGGAAAAATTCCTTTTAGGGGTATTTAATTAGCTTACCAAGCTAACTATTCCAAGTGGAATGATGTAAAAAGATCAACAATGCTCAGAGAAATCAATTTCGCAAATAAACCTTTACCCCCGATTTTTTAGGACTGTAGCAGACAATGACCAATGATCACCTCGACGAGCTTTTCTCTGAAATGGCTGAATAGAATCTCTTCAAATTTTGAACAGCATGGTAGATAACTTCGAGCTGAATTCAACAAGCTTTAGATCTTTCAATTTGGTGTAGAAATGACTGAGATATGGACTTCACAAGTTGACAGAATTTCAAGTAGTATGATAGAGAACTCAGAAATGACTAATGAAGATATATGTATTAATGAACACTTGTATACAAATTCATTGGCATGAAGATCATTGCCTAATGGTATAGATAGGTGCGGGCTAGAGTGTAGGCCTCACACACACTCAGAATTGACAGTAATGAGCTCGAGAATGATGAGTCTTAACCGTGACTTTTCCATGAACACTTTTATAGTGATTGAGTAAAAATTTGAATTCAAATTCAAACTTTTGGCTCCCTATGATCAAGCTCCTATATCCTAGGAGATATTCCTTCAATCAAAAGCTAACTTTTTCCACGAATCCTTTTGGTAGGTGTTTACAAAGATTCCAAGTCAATTTGACTCTTACAAAGGGGTAAAGTGGTAATTAACCACTAGCAATAGTTCCTATGCTTCTCCATATGTGTATGGACTTCAATGTATCCATCAAGCCAAATGTGTAGGATTGTGAATTACACCAACAACTCCCCCTCAAGCCAAACATTTTGGCTTGGTCTTCATCTTCAATCTTCATGTATCTCCTGCAATCCAATCATTGCTTTGAAATCTGCAAAGTTTGGTTCCATCCAAAGCTTTAGTCAACAAATATGCACACTGCATATTGGTTGATACATAGGTCAGTTGAATGTCCTTGCTTAATAACTTTTCTCTCACATAATGATAATGGACCTCTATGTGTTTGGTCCTAGCATGATAGATAGGATTAGCTGCAAGGTGAAGTGAACTTCTATTATCACCAAAGATTATTGGTGACCTAGTATATAAACCCAAGTCTGTATACAATAGCTTAATCCATATGGCTTCTTGTGTGGCATTAGCCAATCCTCTATACTCTGCTTCTGTAGAAGACAAAGCAACAATAGGTTGCTTCTTTGAAGACCATGATATTGGTTTATCACCTGCAAATGAAATGTATCCAGAGGTGATCCTCCTATCATCCTTGCATCCTGCCCAATCTGCATCTGAATAGATCTTGATATCAATATCTGAAGTGTAAGGGAAATACAAACCATGATTTTTTGTACCCTTGAGATACTTTAGAATCCTTTTGGCAGCTTCTAGGTGAGGTACTCTTGGCTTGTGCATAAACTCACTTAGCACACTAACTCCATATGCAATATCTATCCTTGTTAAGGTAGCATAGTTCAAGCTACCCACCATACTTTGATAACCTGTAATGTCATTAACTTCATCACCTTCATGGGCACTTAGTTTTAGGTTTACCTCCATTGGAGTACCTGCAACTTTGGCATCCTGCAAATAAAACTTCTTCAACATATCTTGTATGTATTTTCTCTGAGTAATGTATATTCCTGAGTTAGTATAGACTAACTGAAGTCCAAGAAAATACTTTAGTAGACCAAGATCATTGATCTTGAACTCCTTCATCATCTGGCTTTTGATTTTTCTGATTCCATTAACATCATTACCTATAAGTATGATGTCATCAACATAAACACAAAGGTATATTACCTCTGAATTACTTTTCTTGATGAATAGAGAAGTATCTGCCTTGCTCATGACAAAACCTTGATCTTGGAGGTATGTAGTTAACCTGTAATTCCATGCTCTAGGTGCCTGCTTTAATCCATATAAAGCCTTTTTCAATTTGCAAACATATGTTACCTTCTTAGGGTCCTCATAGCCAGGAGGTTGTGACATATGTACCTCCTCTGAAATCCATCCATTCAAGAAAGCATTCTTGACATCCAATTGGTACATGCTCCAATTTTTTGATGCAGCCACACCTACCAACGCTCTGATTGTTGGCATCTTGGCGAGAGGAGAGAATGTCTCTTCATAATTAATGCCTTGGGTTTGTGCAAAACCCTTGGCTACCAATCTGGCTTTGTACCTATTAATTGACCCATCAGAATTTCTTTTGAGTTTATAGATCCATCTGGATCCTATTACCTTCATGGATTCCTTCTTGGGTACTAGCTCCCATGTATCACTTTCCTTGAGTGCTTCAATCTCCTCATCCATAGCTTCTTTCCATTATGTCTTGGTTATGGCTTCTTCATATGATCGTGGTTCTTCAATTGACAAATCTTTGGCAAGATAGACAGAGTGTTTAGTAACAAGAGATGTATCATACCCATATCTGATAGGTTTTTTGCTCTCTCTTTGTGATCTTCTAATTAACTGATTTGAAGATTCAGGTACGTCTTCAAGCTTCTTCATTTTGACTTTCCCTTTGGACTTCCATGCCTTGAACTCTTCAAGGTTGATAATGTCTTCATCCTCTCAATTTGAGTCTTCATTCTGAGTAGGTTCCTCTTTAGCAAGACTTGGAAACTCCTCTTCCAAGTCATAGGGTAATTTGAACTTCTTGCATTCATTCTCATACCAAGAATCATTTTCATCAAAGACAACATCTCTACTAACCATGAATCCCTTATTGGAAGGATTGTAAAACCTATTTCTTCTCTCAGCTACCCCATTCTGTTTAGGAGTATACCTTGTGGTAGTTTCACTTTTGATGCCTATGTCCTGCAAGAAGTCTTCAAACTCATTGGAGAAGTATTCACCTCCTCCATCTGACCTTAGTCTCTTCCAATTCTTCCCTATCTAATTCTCAACAAGTGCAAGATATTTTTTAAAGCAATTAAACACCTCATCCTTGTGCTTCATAAAGTACAATACAATCCACCTGCTATAATCATCAATAAAAGATACATAGTAACTGGATCTTGAGATTGAGGGGTCTTTGCTTGGTCCCCATACATCTGTATGAACAAGTTCTAGGTAGTCTTCATGCATGTAACCTTTCCTTGAGAAGGGTAACCTATGAGACTTCCCAAATTGACAAGCACTACATTTATATATCATGTGTTGTTTCGAAACATTGGGTATTCCAATTACACATTGATCCCTGCATATCTGCTTCAAGGTTCTTTCTCCTATATGCCCTAATCTTTTGTGCCAAATCTCAAGCTCTGAAAGTGTTTGATCTTTATAACTGTATAGTGCAATGTTCTTTGTGTCTTCTAGCTCAAAAGTAAAAAGTCTACCTAATTTTTCTCCTTTAGAAATCCTTTTGAACCCCTGCTTAGGATCCTCCACAAATGCTCCAAATTGATTGAATCTAACCTACGAACCTTTCTCCACAATCTCTCCAACACTCATCAGATTTTTGGTAATGGTTGGTACATAGAGTACCCTACTCAACAGATTCTGATTTCCATCACAAGTCTTAACATTTCCAACTTTAACTACTGAGTGCTTGGTGTCATCACCTGTTTGGACTTGATGCTTAGCTTTTGGTTCCTCAAGATCAGAGAGTAGTGCTACATTGCCAGCCACATGATTTGAGCATCCTGAGTCAATGTAGAATAGGTGGTCATCATTTGTACCTTGTTTTGAAGTCATGTTCATGATCAGAAGAGAATCATCCTACTCTTCTATATAGTTGTTGTAGTCCTTTCTGGATTTGAATCCTCCTTGGTAGTTGCCATTGTAATTGTTGCTGTAATTATTGTTGTAGTTGTTGTTGTAGCCTTGGTGATGGTTGAATCTACCTCTTGACTGTGAGTATCCACCTCTTTGGTATCCTCTTCCTCTCTGATTTTTGTAATTCCTAAAACACTCATGTGTAGTATGATTTGATAAACCACAAATGTTGCATGGTGAGGAGTTATAGGATCTCCCCCTTCCTTGCTTACCTCCTCTGCCCCTTCCTCTTGATGATCTACCTCTCCCTGCATAGTTGGCTTGGGAGGTAGAGCCTTCATCTTCCACCTTCTTGTTCTTGACTTTATCTTTAGACTTCTTATCAGTGTATAGGGAAGAAGAGTTATTACCTTTGGATGTATCTCCATTCTTGTTGAGCTTTGCTTCATGAGTAAACAATTGTCCCATGAGAGTTGTAAGTTCTGGAATTTGCATGTCCATATAAAGGTCCATAGCAGTGGTGAAGCTTTCCCATTTGTCATCAGCCTTGATCCCATTTATCACTTGCCTTAAAATCTGCTCTTCTTCAATCTCTTCTCCTATGCTTGCTAACTGATCTGCTACATCTTTAATCTTGGTCACAAACTCTAAAACAGCTTGCTTAGGTTGCTTCCTTAATGTGGTAAATTCAATCCACAACTGATTTTTTCTAGCCCTTGTGTTGGAAGAGAAATAAGATGAGAATGTTTCCCAAGTCTCTTGGGATGTCTTACAGTTCCTAATGTGTGGCAAAAGAAAATCAGAGATGCAGTTGAGTTGGCCAAAGAAAATCATGTTCTTCCTTTGTTGGCAATCCTCTTGAATGAGGGCAATTCCTCATCTCTTGAGATATATCCATAGAGACTCCTTCCTTGTAGGTAGGTCTTCATCCTTAGAGACCATGCCTGATAGTTGTTCCTGTCCAATTTATCAATAAATGAAGGAAAACCATCTCCCATTTTACCTTAGTTTTCTCTGATACCACTGTTGGGAAACATGGATGGATACTCCAAGAGATTGAGTAGGTAATGCCAAATCCTGCTTTGTACCAACCCTCTGATGCTTCAGGGTTGATAAGTGGACCTCCTTAGCTTTCCAATGACACCATAAAATGGCCTATGTACTTTGGAAATGATGTGTGTAATGATTGAACCAAAACAAATAACTTTGAAACTCAAAATCTCAAGAAAACCTTCTATTTATGTCTTGACGCCTGTTGGATCTTTTGCTGAGTATGACCAGCACAGTAGGAATTGGAAAAATTCATTTTAGGGGTATTTAATTAGCTTAGCAAGCTAACTATTCCAAGTGGAATGATGTAAAAACATCAACTATGCTTAGAGAAATCAATTTAGTAAATAAACATTTACCCCCGATTTTTTAGGACTATAGCAGACAATGACCAGTGATCACCTCGACGAGCTTTTCTCTGAAATGGCTAAGTAGAATCTCTTCAAATTTTGAAAGCATGTAGACAACTTTGAGCTGAATCCAAAAAGCTTTAGATCTTTGAATTTGGTCGCAAAATGACTGAGATATGGACTTCACAAGTTGACAGACTTTCAAATAGTATGAGAGAGAACTCAGAAATGACTAATGAAGATATATGTATTAATGAACACTTGTATACAAATCCATTGGCATATCATTGCCTAATGGTGTAGATAGGTGTGGGCTAGAGTGTAGGACTCACACACACTCAGAATTGACAGTAATGAGCTCGGGAATGATGAGTCTTAACCACGACTTTTCCATGAACACTTTTATAGTGATTGAGTAAAAATTTGAATTCAAATTCAAACTTTTGGCTCCCTATGATCAAGCTCCTATATCCTAGGAGATATTCCTTCAATCAAAAGCTAACTTTTTCCATGAATCCTTTTGGTAGGTGTTTACAAAGATTCCAAGTCAATTTGACTTTTACAAAGGGGTAAAGTGGTAATTAACCACTAGCAATAGTTCCTATGCTTCTCCATATGTGTATGGACTTCAATGTATCCATCAAGCCAAATGTGTAGGCTTGTGAATTACACCAACAGCTTTCACTAGCAAACTACTATCTGCCTTTGAGGCTTGATATCCAAGTTCATTCAAGAACTTGACCAATCTGTAATTCCATGCTTTTGGAGCTTGTTTTAGACCATACAAAGCTCTCTTAAGCTTGCACACATAATCTGATTCATTTGACTCTTTGAAACCTTCTAGTTGCTCCATATATACCTCATCTGCAATATATCCATTTAAAAATGCATTCTTTACATCTCATTGAGAAAGTTTCCAACCTTTACATGTAGCAATTGCAATTATAGTTTTGATTGTAGACATCTTGGCTACTGGACTAAAAGTTTCATCATAGTCCACTCCATGTGTCTAAGCATATCCCTTGAACACAAGTCTAGCCTTGTATCTAGACACTTTTCCATTTGCAAACCTCTTTGTCTTATACACCCACTTACATCCAATCACCTTCTGATTCTTTGGCCTTGGCACCAATTCTCATCTCTCATTCTTAAGTAGAGCATCATACTCTTCTTGCATTGTTTTTTCCCAATTTTCTTTTCCTTTAGCTTCATGATATGTGGATGGATCTTCATCTGTCTTCACAATGTAAGCATAATCTTTGGTTGTCAAGAAAGAGGTATCATAACTATACCTGATAGGTTGTTTTCTATCTCTTGATGATCTTCTAATTCCTGCACTTCTTGAAGTTTCTCCTTCATTTTGTTCTGGATCAAACATTGGTCTATCTTCATAATTGTCCTACATTTCATTTCTACAAACATCATCATTAAGTCTTCTTCATATACCTTCATCTTTGATTTCCCTTTCCTTTTGATTTCTTCAAGATCTGTACATACATTATCTGATCCTATAAACCATGTGCTTTTCTCATCAAATGTAACATCTCTTGAAACAAGAAATTTTTTTGTGGATGAATTCAATAACCTGTATCCCATTTGTTTATTGTCATACCCAATGAACATATATTTTTCTGCTTTAGGTTCTAGCTTATGTCTCAATTGAGATGGAACATAAGCATATGCCAAACATCCAAATATTTTGCAGTGATCAAGAGTAGGTTTCTTACCCCACCATGCTTCATAAGGAGTCCTTCCCTCCAAAGCTTTGCAAGGCAACCTATTCACAAGATAAGTTGCAGTATTGATTGCTTCTGCCCACATATAATTAGGACACCTTTTTTCCTTCATCATTGATCTTTCAAACTCTACAAGAGTTCTATTTCTTCTTTCTGCAACTCCATTTTGTTGTGGGGAGTACCTGCAAGTCACTTCTCTTTTGATACATGCATTCCATATATAATCATCAAATTATTTAGAAAAATACTCTCCCCCTCCATCTGATCTCAACCTTTTGAGCTTTTGTCTTGTAATCCTTTCTGCATAGGCATGATAGTGTTTAAATGTCTCAAACACTTCCGATTTATCCTTGATCACATATAGAGTAATCCACCTAGTTGCATCATCAACAAATAGCACATAATACCTTGATCCATTTATACTATAGTCCTTTGAAGGAACCCACACATCTGTATGAACCAATTCAAGCATATTTGAATACATGTATCCTTGCTTATTGTATGATTTCTTGTGGGCTTTACCTAATTGACAAGCTTCACATTTGTATATCATATGTTGGCCTTCAATATTTGGTAGACCAAGCACTGCACCATTCTTTGTCATTTCATTAATTCCCCTTTCATTAAAATGTCCTAACCTCTTGTGCCATAGATCCAATTCAGACATCTTTTGATTTCCATAAGTAAACAATGCATGTCCCACATTACCTTGGACTTTGAGGGTAAACAATCTTCCCTCCTTTTTCCCTATAACAATACTTCTATATCCTTGACTTGGATCTTCAACATAAACACCATCACTTGTAAATCTGACTTCATATCCCTTCTCAACAATTTTCCCTACACTTATTAATTTTTTAGGGATTGTTGGAACATAAAGTACCTTACTTAGGAGTGTACTTCCACTCCTTGTCTTCACTGATCCAATGCTCTCAACTTTGTGTTTGGTGTTATCTCCTGTTTGAAATGTATGTCCATTCACTTTAACTTCCATATCAATCATCAAAGAAATATTACCACTCAAATGATTACTACATCCTGAGTGAATATAAAACACCATTTGATCTTCATTGATTACTTCATGAGTTGCATTAAGAATAAGAGTCGATTCTTCCTTCTGATCTAAAGCATAATTGTAATATGTGTTGTTGTAGGATTGAGATTGAAAGCTTCTTCCTCCTCCTCTAGCATATGAGGATCTTCCACCTCTTCCTCTGAAGTTGCCTCTTTGATTTTTGCCTCCTCTTCCTCTAGGAGTAAAACTCTGAATATGACTTCCACCATTTTGATTAGTATACCAACAATCATTTGCCAAATGATTTGTTCTGCCACAAATCCAACAAGCTTTAGTATTATCTTTGTTCTTACCTCCTCTTCCTTTACCTCTAAAATTCATCTTCCCTTTCATGAATTTTACTTGATTTGAAGATCCTTCTTCATCATTTGTATGCTTGCCTTTAGCATTCTTCTTCTTATCCTTTGAATAAATTGCTTGACTTGAACCTCTGTCATTCTCTCATTTAATGTCTTGCTCAAATGTTAGCGTATGTCCTAACAATTGATTAAGATCAGGAGTAAAATGATCTAATGATTCTATAGACAACATGAAAGGTTTCCACTTTTCATCTCCTCTTAGACCTATAAGTATTTGTCTTACCAACTTGTCTTCATCAATTTCTTCATCTACTGCTCGCAAGCTATCTGCAATGTCCTTCATGCTTGTAACATAGTCAGAAATTGACTGAGAGCCTTTCTTCTTGAATGTTGTAAATTCAGCCCATAGTGAAGCCTTCCTCGATTTGGTTGTGTTTTGGAAATGTTCTTCCAAAGCATTCCATATATCTGCTGCACTTTCTAATCCTCTAATGTGTGGTAGAAGATAATCATTTATAGCCATGTAAATGATACTCCTGGCTTGAGCATCTCTCTTCATCCAATTCTTCAATTCTGCAAGTCCTTCTCTTGTTGGAACACTTGGATCCTTAAACTCAATCTTTTCTTCTTCTCCTGTAATAAATGATATCAAGTCTTTGCTCATGAGGTGTGCTTCCATCCTCATGGACCATGCTGGATAGTTCTCTCTATCTAGCTTGTCAATATGCAAGCTTTCTCCCATCTCTTGACTTCTGTGTCAGCAATTACTAAAATTTATGGTGATATAATGTACCTTTGATATGAAGCTTTAATCCTTCTTGATCCTTTGAACTCGTGCTTTGTTCTTCTTTAGGTTTTCTTCCAAGCTTTACTCTTTGCTCCTTTAGTTCACAAGATCTTTGATATCTGCAACAGTCAAGGTTCTCCTTGCTTCTTCTTCACCTTGATTTGATCTTTCTGCTCTGATACCACTGCTGGAGACCTTTTAATCTCCAAATGTTCGATCTAGCTTGACTTAAGAACTCCTCTATATCAAGAATAAATCAAACTTTACACAAACTTCAAATTATCTTTCACATATATTAAGAAATATTTCTTTGTATGAAGCTTTCTTCATCTTCAAGAGTCTGCTTCAGAAATAGACTTCAACCTCTGCATATGACTTCGATTTTAATGATCACTTAGATCAAACCTGTGTCAGAAACTACCTTTTAGAAATGATGACTTTGACATGGTCAACTTCTTAAGTTGATTTCTCTGAGAATCTAACCCTACCTTCTAACTTAGATTTTGAATGCTCAAACATAAAAAAATTTACACTGAGCACTAAGATCCTAGATCCAATTGTCTATATGGCAACCATAAGAACTTTAAATGATTTGTAGCTACCAAAGGATGTTGATTTTTAAGTTTAAGGTAATAATATATGGATTGAAGATATCTCCACCTCAGTTCTTAAATGATTTGTAGCTACCAAAGGATGTTGATTTTTAAGTTTAAGGTAATAATATATGGATTGAAGATATCTCCACCTCTTTGGAATCACACGTTAGAATATGTAATGATTTGTAGCTACCAAAGGATGTTGATTTTTAAGTTTAAGGTAATAATATATGGATTGAAGATATCTCCACCTCTTTGGAATCACACGTTAGTTTATTACATATTCGAGATTGTATATCATCCAAGTATCTTCAACTAATCATGTTTCCTAGAACACGAAGGTAGTATATGTGTATATGTAGATAATCTCATAAACATAGGTGATGATTAGAGAAGCATTTAAAGGACATCAAATCATTATCTTGAAACTTTGGAAGCTCACACATTTTCTAGGTGTTGAATTATCTACACAAAGGAAATTTTATAGGTTACAAAGAGAAAGTACATACTTGAGGTGACTCAATGGAGAACAATGTGAAGATAATTTCCAAGTATGAAAAAGACATCTAGCCTTTTGAAATGTATAGGCTGATTGTTGGTAACTTTCTTATGTAACAATCATAATACCTATTCTCTTAGATTTTAAACCCTTCATAGATGTAGATTACATTGGATCCAAGTATAATCATTTATAGTCCTAATAGTTAACAGTGTGGCTCCAATGTGTTCAAGGAAGGAACCTACTATTGATTCTTATTGAAGTTGAAGCTGAATAGAGAAGCTTTCACTAAAAGGACCTATGATTTAATGTGGCATAGAGAACTCATAAAAAACTTCAAGTGATAGATGGAGTTTCTAACTCTTTATGAAAAAATTAGCATACATCTAGCTTCTTAGTATATTTTTCCAAGCACGTTGAATGAAACTAATTTTTTTATTCAAAAAAGTATTATAAAAAATTTAGGAAATATACTAAATGGGAAACAAGGGAAATATAGCTCATATGCTTACCAAATATCTTGATAGTGTGAATCCTATAGGTTCATAATATAAATTTCCCTCAAGACATATGATTCAAAGTTAAGGGAGAGTTTAATTTGAAGTTACAAACCTTGTTTTGGAAAGCTCTTAAAAATGAACCATGTCCTCGAACTCATAAGCATAGCAAACAATCAAAAGACAAAGCGGTACTTAGTCCCTTAGACAAATTTAACTCATTTATAGGAAAAACATAATTTTGTAGATTTTTAGATTACACAAGAGGTGATCCTAGACCACAAAATATGTTGATTATTAAAATTATGCATAAATATGATTTCAATTCTTATGAATACCTAATACTAGATTGATCATACTTATAATTCTAGTTAGTTACATTATCCTTGCTCTTAAATAACATCATCTTCCTATTACATTCTTTTTGGAATGGTCATCTATTTATTCTACTTATTTGTTTAAATCAAACTACGTCATATAAAAGGTCTTTAAACCTAATTAGTGCCAAAATATTTATTTTCTTTATGTTTTTTTGTTATTGTGAGTAACTAGCCCATTATTTTATGCTTTCCTCTACAAAAAATAGAACTAGGGAGTGAAAATGTAAGGGAGCATTGCATTTTTTTTTTACTTTAGGAGATGCAATTTATCTCCAGAACTACGTTTTTGTCATAATTATCATTTATACATGTTAATTCTACATGTCATAGTTATCATTTACATCTGCTAGTTCCACTACAATACAGATCTGGAACAAAAGCCTCTAACATCATATGCATCGCTTAATCATCAAGTATCTGTCACTATGTTACTACTACCATGCTCGTCTATTTGAACTGGCAGCCTTTATAAGGTAGATCCTATCACGAAATAAAAAAATTTAATCTCTTCATCTAACCTTTAATATATAACGAGGCAAATGTTTCTGGAACTATAGTTGTTGTCACCACTTCCATCATTCTTCTTTCAACACAACAATTAAAAAGCAATTAGGAATAAAAATTCATATCAGATGTGAAAAAAAATGCTCTAATCAACGACCTCATGAGAAAAGAGTCTGAGCACGTGATTCGATATGGCATTTCTTGTTAAAATTGTAAGCATCTGAATATGTGCATGCAGATGCAAATGATCCTAAACCATAACAATGGAAGGACATCACAGAGAAGACGCATATAAGCAGCCGTGATCCCATTCTTCTGGTCTATGTTGTATAACACTTTTACGAAATGCACAAATCCGACGATTGAAGACAAATACTGAAGTAGAAGGGACGATGTATATACGAAGAACTTTTGCGTAGAGATCTGTTCAAACGACTGAGAACCAGACTTTAACTGCTCAAAACGACTAAGAACGAGATCTTCCTGCTTTTCAGCGCCAAGAAGAGAGACAAAATCCGCATGATCAGAAACCTTTACAAACGCTCTGAACTCTGAACTGCTGAAGTTCTTTATACAGACGAATATTGAAAAGCCAACGACGAAAGATGCTCTCTCCTTCAGCATCTCTAATGCTTCAGCTACTGATGCAAGTACGGCCATAGATTCAAAATCAGTCCGGAACTGATCGCGAGACTTTCAAAGCCAGGACCGGATTCTTCAATGCAAATTCTTCATATTCATTGGAAAAAATGATCGATTTCCAATTTTTCAGGATTAGCTTCAATGCTGCACTTTCCAACACTGCAGGAGAGCTCAACCTGGCTGATAACTATAAGATTCCTAGTACGTTTTCTGTATTCACCGTCTTAACGAGGTAGGCTTCACATACTTCCATCAATTGTGGAACATCATATTTGTCAGCGATCACTATAAGGGATTTTGAATGGTCTTTCAATGCCTCAGGTGTTAACTGCCCACTGTAAAAGAATTCAACGAGGCGCTTCAATTCATTATGGACTATATCTGGGACCCGTGTTCTCAAGCATTTCTGAGACAAGAACTTGGTCTCCAACATTGACCTGAAAACTTTTGACCCGAAAGTCTGCAAAACGGATGACCAATGTGAAATTATAGTAATGGAAGCTTGGGGATCACTAATGTGAAATCATAGTGATTGAAACTCAGATACATACAATATCGTTCTCATAAAATTCTTTTCAAAGACATATTTTACAACCACTCAAAAACTGTTTATCCCTACGCCAAATTCTATGACAAGAGTGGGTGAACAATTTGCACTGCATAAGCTACCGCAATCTCAAAAGCATCTAAAGAAGACACTCTTTACACAGTATTCGACTTAACTTTATGAGAAAAAGATGTAGATATCTCTATCCATCCTATCTCTACAGAGCGAAACGCAGCCCGGCTCACTTGGAATGTGCTTACCCAGATGGAGAATGCCTTAGAAGGAGAGCATGTCTAAAAGACCTAGATATGGTGCTCACCAGGACAGCTTTATGAGCTGGTAGAGAAAGACCGTCATCAGTGACAAGCTCTATATCTGCATGAACTTCTTCTAGAAGCACTTCCCATAGTTTTTTCAAATAGGTTGCGCGTTTAGCCAGGTCCTCGAAACGTCTCAAATAGGTTGCCAGACCCTGCATCCAAACAGCAGTTCACACGAAATGCACGTATTTCAATCTCCATCAACATAAAACATTGACATACGTAGAAGTCCAAAAGTAAGCCTGCTCAACACATTGCCATAAAGCTTCCAATCACGGATAAGGGGAAAAGACGCATTGGTTCTTCCGTTTCCGTTCATCCAGAGTTCTCTGCCCTCTTCATCTGACAACATCTCCGTATGTCTGACTAGTTATTTATGCAGAGAGACCATAAGAAGAAACACAATCCACAAAAGAAAAGAATTATGCAAGCCATGAATCTCGTGCAAATTACAGTCTACGATGTCGAGACAAGCCAAGAATTTTCTTTACTGTTGCCTCAAGATTGCAAGTGGATAATCACAAACCTTAATTTTTCTTCTTTGGCTGGAGCGTAGGAAATTGTACCTGTCTTTGCCCATACGTTTCCGTGTCTGCATCGCGATTAGATTCTTCCTGCGCACCCAGCTGTTCAATAAGCTTTATGATGTCTGTTGCTCCTTCACGGCAGGTTTTGCAAATAGAAAGCTCAGGAAAGTGCCCACAAAATGTACACTTATTCGAGGTATGGGCCATTTTCTTCCGGAGCAGGAGTTCAGAGGAAAGCGAAAATGGCCTTCCGCGCTTCATTTGGCATCGGAAAGGTGGAGCTGTAGAAAGCATGTTTTGTACTGCCGCCTTGCGTGAACAGCTGACATGACAAAAAACTTATATATTCATATCACTATTAGAAACTCAAAAATATTAAAATAATATTTTTTTTGGTGACATGGAACCTCGAACGCTCAAAGGGCAAGGGAGGGAGGCCGAAATAAAGTTTCTCATTTTTAGGTTGTCATTCCGCGCAATAGTCCCTGATAGGGTTCGCTCATGCTTCTTTGTGTGCCCCGCTTCTCTCTGTGTGTGCATACCCGCATGGGGGGGGGGCCCTCCGTTCGGTGCTAGGGCCCTTGTGACGTGTCCTATGGCCTTACATGAAGCTCTGGGCGACGGTCTGGCAGGACCGTCAATGATCCAGACTGAGTCATATGGCACCCTGAACTCTAAGTTGTTCAACCCAGTGTTTAAAGCAAAAGGAGCTAAACCGGGGCTTATGGGAGTAGAATCGAATACTGCGAAAGAGGGTGAACTACAGGTATGTCCAAACCTTAACTTATTGCTGCAAAGGCAGGGGGGTTGTCATATGCACATGTGCTACAGACGCAGCAGCAAGGCTTCTTCTTGATGTTCAATAATCAAGCTCTGCCAAGTATTTCTATTCCTCAAGCTTTGTTTAATGGGAGTAAAGGCAAAGAAAAGATGATTGAGGAGTATGAGGAGATGCTCAAGTCCTGCCGAGAACACATGATTAATCTTGAACCTGAAATAGAGGATAGAGATGAGTGTACGTTGATCATTGAAAATTGGAACAATCACTTGGAGGAGAAAGTTGTTATTGCTCTGTACCATGGTCTCGGGCCTGCTCAAGAAATGCTTAAGAATTGGATGAGGGTGAACTGGGAAAGGAAGGGGCTATTTGCCAAACATGTGCAGTATCTCCCTTATAATTATTTCCTTTTCTTTTTTGAAGATGCTCATAATGCTATGCAAGTCATTGCTGAAGGTCATTGGATCATTAGAAATACGCCAATTTGTTTTTTTAAATGGTTCCCAGGTTTTAATCCAAGAGGTCCCAAACCTACTAAGGTTCCAGTATGGGTTGAATTTCTTGATTTCCCAATTGAATATTATCCATGGCTAGAAAAGATGGGTACTCTAATTGGGAAAGTCCTGGGTTAAAGGTCTAGAAATGGTTTTAACCCCAAGTGGGATCCTCAAATGTTGATAGAAGTGGACATTTCTAAGAACATTAAAACAGTGATTGTGATTAAAAACTCTGAAGGTTGTAAATTACATGAACAAAAAGTCTTTTATAAAAATCTTACTAATGCTTGCTTTCATTGCTATAAAGAGGGACATTTAATAAAAGACTGCCCCTTGCTGGATAGTAAATAGGTAAAGGAAAATAAAGTTGAAGAAGGTAAGCAACACACAACAAATCCCTCAAAAGAATTGCAGACAAAGGAAGAGAAATAGACTAAGAAAGTTTCTAATAAGCCTCAAAGGAAAACCTTCAACTTGGGCCTTAAACCAGAATTGTTGGTAAAAGAGATCTTTAACCCCTTTCAAGTTCTTGATGATATTAATAATAATTTTGCAGAGACCTCTCGAGTAGCGGAGAGTGATGATGAAAGGACCTTGGTAAAACAACATAACGTCAGTATGTCCAATCATATGGAAGAGGAAGGATGGACGACTGTGAGTAGGAAGGGTAGTTCTAAACCCAATTCTACTGCAGGTAACTCTTCTGACACTGTTTCTTCAGAGGAAGAGGAGAATAATGATGAAGTCTTTATGGACCAACTTAACAAAAGTGATGAGGAATACATAGCTCACTCTATCACTATTTTTCCAAATGAACTTGATGTGTGTATTGTTACACTTATGTGTTCCTCGAGTAGCTTTGATGTGAACCTTTTCCCTATACATGGGCACTTTTTACTCTAGTGCTGGGTAGAGGTTTTTTCCCCATGTTACCACATACTTGATACTCTCATATGTGGTGGTAATTTGTACTTAGGGATATTATTCAGCTCTTACTTCAGTTCAGTTCATCGATCAATAGAGAGAGCTATTCTAGCCATCGTCTTCTCCGTGTGTCTTGCTGCGTTTGTGCTCTTTGTGTGTGCTTCTCGTGTGTCTCTCGCACTTCTACACACACCCAACATGTATGACTATTGCTAAGACACCTAGTCCTAAATCTAAGGAAAAGAATAAATTCAAAAAGGAAAGAGACTGTTAGATCTTCTATTTCGACAGTAAAGCCTCTCAAGAATCACAAAAAGTAATCTATGTTCTTTTTTTCTAGTGTGCGTGCTTGTTCTTTTCTCATTGATATGGATAACATTAAAATTGTTTCGCTCAATACTAAAGGTCTTTGAGACCCGGTTAGAGGTAAAATCATTAACAATTGGCCAAAAGATTCTTCTTTAGTCCCTGATTTCATTTGTTTACAGGAGATTAAAATTGGAGGTCCCCAACTTAAGGCCAACTTGAAGATTGTCTCCAACAATAATGATTGGTATTTAACTAATCAGATAGGGAAGGGAGGTGCAGCTATTGGTATAAATTCTACCCTTAACCATCTTGTTGAAAAAGTGTTGGTAAGTGACTGCAACCAATGGGTTGCCTTGAAGTGTAAAGCTCCTCTGAAGTTTTCTCTGGTTTGTGTTTATGCTGCCAATTTTGCTTCAGCTAGGTCCAAATGTTGGGAAGAAATTGGTAAGCTAAGTGGGGATATATTGTTGACTGGTGATTTCGACATGGTTACCAATCAAGCTGATAGAATTGGTAATTGTGACAATGTGATTGCTAGTTATGAGAAGCAGTGCTAGTATAATTTGGTTAATACCCACAACCTCATTGATTTATTTATTAACTATGATCATACTTGGAATAATAGGAATAAGAACAATTACTTGTATGCGAGACTTGACATATTCTGTATGCACATGTGTAGGTTTTAGGAGCTTTGGAATAGCAGCTATGTTTTAGATACCTCCTTGCAGCTCTCTGAACATGTTTCCCTTATAGTTAAGTTGTATAATAACAACCCTTCTTACAGAGCTGGTTGGCCTCACCTAGACTTATCCTTACTTAGGATCCCCTTTGTGAAGGAAAGAATTACTTGTGTCCTTAATCAACATTTTTCCAAAGGTGGTTCTCCCTTATTAGCTTGGGAGGAAGCTATCAGAGATTCAGTCTGTGCTTACTTACTATAAGCACAAGGCCAAGGCTATTAGGTAAAATAGAAGGATGATGTTGATTAAAGAGATTGATAACATTAAGTGTTCTAACCTTAGCAACACCACCAAGAGTTAGAAGATCCTTGAGCTTCAAGATAATGTGAAGTATGAAGATTACCTTCTTGCTAGTGGTGCCCTTGTCACATTTAGAGAATTTAGGGCATGGAAAATTGACAAACCTAATAAATACATGTATGATATCTATTATAACTTATGGAATATGTTGAACAATGCATTGTTGGAGTGTAACATGGAATATGTTGAACAATGCATTGTTGGATTGTAACATGGAATATGTTGAACAATGCATTGTTGGAGTGCTAAATTATTATTGAACAATGCATTGTTAGAGTGTTAAATTATTGATGTATTAATGTGTTTTTGATGTTTTTGATATAGGAGCTGAAGGTTCGTGAGGAGCGTGCAAATGTAGTAGGGGCATTAGTAAGTCCAAAGGGCATTACCATAAATTCATAATGGCCAGTTTGAGTTCTAAATGCAGTCTTGAAAATATCACTTTGTGTCATACGAATCTGATGGTAAGCCGATTTAAGATCAATTTTACTAAAGACACGAGCTCCTCGTAACTTATCTAAGAGATCATCTATTCGAGGAATAGGATATTTATTCTTTATTGTGATCTTGTTAAGGACTCTATAATCAATGCACATGCGATAAGTTTTATTCTTCTTCTCTACCGTAAGAGAACTGGTGCTCCAAATGGGGAAGAACTAGGCCTTATAAGTCCTTTCTGTAGCAGGTCTTTTACTTGGTTTTCTATTTCCTTTTGGTGTAGTGGGCCATGTGTATAAGGTGCTTTATGAGGAGGAGAACTACCAGGGACTAAGTCTATGCTATGGTCAAAGGATCCTCGAGATGGTGGTAGTTCAGAAGGATACTCAAACATAAAACAATCCTTATAAGTACTCATGAAAGGTTTATATGCATCAGGAAGTATATGAGTATAATCATTGATGACATTAACAAAAACAATGCATGAGTTGAATCCTTTCCTAAATGCACGCTTTACTTGAGTGTGACTAATCAATGGAAATGGCTGGAAATCATGTCGTGAAGTCAAAGTAATGATTTGACCTTTGAATTCAAAGTAATGCTCTGATACCATCTCGTGTCTTTAGTAAAATTGATCTTAAATCGGCTTACCATCAGATTCGTATGACACAAAGTGTTATTTTCAAGACTGCATTTAGAACTCAAACTGGCCATTATGAATTTATGGTAATGTCCTTTGGACTTACTAATGCCCCTGCTACATATGCACGCTCCTCACGAACCTTCAGCTCCTATATCAAAAACATCAAAAACACATTAATACATCAATAATTTAACACTCTAACAATGCATTGTTCAATAATAATTTAACACTCCAACAATGCATTGTTCAACATATTTCATGTTACAATCCAACAATGCATTGTTCAACATATTCCATGTTACACTCCAACAATGCATTGTTCAAAAAATTCCATAAGTTATAACAATATCATGAGGAAGAAAAAAGCTAGGGATGTTATCCCCATGCTTAAGAAAATTTTTGGTGGGTATGCTTCTTGTATGAAGGAGAACTTGTAGGAGGTTGTTAGCATCTTTACCAATGTTTTCTCTTTGCCTCCCAAGAGAGGGGATCTTATCTAGAGTGCAAGAGCTGCCATTGCCCTTTGTAGGAAAAAAATGATTCCTCATGGCTTCGTCTCCCTCCTGGATCTGCCCCTTTCTTAGGGTGAGATAAGAGAAACCACTAGTAAATTGAAACCCTGTAAGTCTCTTGGACATGATGGTATACCTAATGAATTTTTCCAAGAATTTAAGGAAGTGTTGGTGCCCATTATTCTCTTGATCTGTCAAGAAGCCATTAGAAGAGGTTCCCTTTCTACTTTCATCAATAATGGTGTTATTAAATTAATCACAAAAAAGGATCTAAGGATGACATAAACAATTGGAGACCAATCTCTTGTCTGACTTCTTTGTACAAAATTTATGCCTCCATCCTTGCTAGGAGGTTGAGTCCCTTAATGGATAGTATCATTCTCCCTGAACAAAAAGGTTTTATTAAAGGTAGATATATCCTTGATGCTATTATCACCATTTGGGAAGGACTTGAGTTTTCCAATGAGATGAACATTAATACTTTCTTCTTCAAAATTGACTTTGACAAGGCTTATGACAGGATAGAATGGGATTTTATTCTCCAATCTTTGCATGACATAGGTGTTGGTAAATGGTTTATCAAGTTTGTTAGTATTCTTTTTGGAAATTCTCATTCTAAAGTGGCTATGATTGGGCAATTATCCTCTCCTTTCAGGTTGTGTAGGTCCATAAGACAAGGGTGTCCCTTAGCCCCCCTCCTTTTTGCCATTACTAGTGATGCTTTGGGTTGGCTTGTGAAGGATTGCATTACCCAGGGCACTATTCAAGGCTTAGAGATTCCCCAAGCTCACTCTCACCTGGGTTTGCAAATATTTGCTAATGATACTAACATGTTGATGAGGGCTGATGATTTCTCTACTGCTAACTTCCTAAAGTGTCTTGATCTTTTTTGCTTAGCCAATGGATCTATTGTCAATCACAATAAAATCGATTTTTTTGCTTCCAACAACCTGATTCCTGATTGTGTTTGTGCTGAAATGAAAGAGATAATGACAAAGACCTGCATCAATTTTATACTTTCAGAGAGATCCTGATTGGTCAGTCTAGTAGAATGGATATTGTTCTGTGGCTGATTCTCAGAGCCCACATTCTGTGGTCTATATGGAAGTACAGAAATAGCAAAGTCTTTGACAGAAGATGTAAGGATCAATTCTTCTCTTTTCTTGTGGGAATGAGAAGAACCCTCAAACATTGTATGTCTTATTTCAAAGTTATTTCTGTTAAGGAATCTAGCCCCTTTGTAATCATAAAGAATTACCATTATAACTCTTGGAGGGAAAAAATGTTGCTGCTTCACTCACAGACCAGAGTTGATATGATCAGTTTCCTAAATGTATACCCAGATAGACTCTTGTTGTAATATGCCTTTGTGGGGATTGTTTCCCCCTAGACCTCCTTGGGGGATTGCCCTCCCTCCTCTAAGGATCTCTTGTAATTTTCTTTTTTAATTTTTTGTCGTGATGTGGAGGAATTTGTCTTCGGTGCCTCCACTCTCTGTGAACGCTTGCTGACACATGTCAACACCTTATTGAACTAGGGCATTGGAAAGCTTCTACCACTGTGCATTGTGAACAGGGCCTAAAATTGATGGGTTGTTGAACCTTACAAATGACAGAAAAAAATTATCAATGTGTGCCATATGACATTTCTTCTAAAAGCTCTCTATCACATGACATGCATTTTTCTGTTGAGATAGGTTCAAGCCTTCAACGATTACATGAAGCACCTTAAACTTGAACAGACTCTAGGTTCTAAAGTGAAAACATGCTTGGGGTAGCTTGCTGATGGATAGTTTATGGTAGAGCATACTGCGAGTCACCTCCTAATTTTGCATTTGATGTACATGCTTTGTGAAAATGTCCACTCTAACAGATGCAAACATTGCTTCAGTGATGTACCATTCAACTACCAAGTCTGACTGTGGCTATCCATTTGATTGAAAAGAGCAATGTAAATAGTGCTTTTTCAAACATGTTCATTTGCATCATTGATCCTCAGAACAATTCACCCTGAATGTTATGAAAACAAAGGCAGCAATAGTTGATCTTTTGTTGTTACACTATAAATGTGTCCCCATGTACAAACAATATAGGAATACTTCAAACTCCAGTTAAAAAGAAAGATTTTTGCATTGGCAGAGCCCTCAAATTGGAAGTGTAATCATTCACTCATTCAATGTACACTAAAACTCCAAATATAGATAATGCATCTTCCTGAACCGAGGTAGTTGCCTTAGAAAAGCAGTACCCTAACAAAAATGACAATAAAACCTCCCAACTTCATCCCCAAATCCAAAGTCCCAAATGAGTTACACATGCCATTCCAGAGGGAATTTGTACATATATAACATTTTTACATTCAGCATCGTTCAAATGTTTGCTAACCATGGTAGAGCTACGAGCAAACAATTGATGGTAGAGGATACATATAAGCACTGAATGTGTCATCTACATAAAGATTCAAATAGAGCAATAGACTCAAATGAGAATTTTGTGATGGAGAGCATTAATCTCCAAAAGAACAAGCTATCCTTGATGTTAGAACACTTCTATATCAAGAATAACTCAAAACCTTGATCAATTTTGGAAGATCAATACCAAACTATCAAAATTTGCACTAACTATGAAGAGAGTCACTACGCAGAAAAGTCTACTGCACTTCACTGATTAATTGACTAGTCAAATGTGTAAGATTTTTTATGAAAAGTTGTACAGGTGTGCCCTAAAGATTTCACACCTTCTCCAAGTTAAATCATCTCAAAAAACTTAGTAGATCTTGAGAAATGATCCAAACAATCCACCTATGTCTAAAACTTTACTTCTCTACAGTCGACTTTGACACCTATAACTTTTAATGCATAGTTCTCTCAAATACAGCCCGTTTATTCAAATGCTTTTAGCCATAGGTAGCTTACCTTCTAACTTAAAGAATGAGCACTTGCTTCCTCAAAACTTTACATTGTGGAAGGAGAATTGACCAAAACATTAGCATCAAATTTGTGCCTATTGCACACTTCACTTCTTCACATTTACATATGTAAACGTTCCTACTCTCAATTCTCGCAGCCTCATCACAACTAGGATCTCAAAACTTGTAGAGAGGTCAATCAACTATAGAAGTAGAATTGTACAAAAGCATTTTACAAAAGATTAAACTCAAAAGTAGTACTCAGCAAAAGATCGAGCACAATTTTTCTTCTTCTCTGAAAAATTTTACATCTGAATGATGAGAGAGATCTTCTACACTTTGAAAGTGTCTAATGACTCTTACAACTTCTAATTCTTCTCATCTCATGCGCTCGCATACTTGCCGTGACTTTTTACTTGTATATATAGGCATATATGTACAAGCTCATGACCATAACAAAAGGTATAAGTGAGCTAACTACAAGTTTAATGTACATATGTATACAAGTCTTCATTTCCTGAATGTGCACTATCTTCAAGCTTCATAAGCTAATCTTTTCTTCAATCGTTGACTTCAATCCTTGATCCAAAGCATCAATTGATGGTTCTCATGCACCAATAGCTCCCCTCAATCATCAATTGAGGTTTTTTCTATCTTCTTTATACCTGCCATGTCTTTAAATCTCTGTAGCTTTGGTCCATCCAAGCTTTTGGTTAGCATATCTACAATCTGATCTTCTGCTGAAGTATGTATGACTTCAATCTCCTCATCAATCACCTTATCTCTTAAGAAGTGATACTGAATCTCAATGTGTTTAGTCCTGGCATGAAAAACAGGATTAGCAACTAGATACAATGAACTCATATTATCTCCATGAATAGTGGGTGTACTCTGAATGATGTCAAAACTCTTCATGAGAGTCTTCAACCATATTACTTCCTTTGCAGCTTCAACCATACCTTTATACTTTGCCTCTGTAGATGATAAAGCAACTATATGTTGCTTCTTAGAACACCAAGAGATTAACTTATCTCCCACATAACAAAAGTATCCATATGTTGATCTCCTATCATCAGGATTACCTGCCCAATCTATATCACTATATATCTTGATGTTTGTATTTGATGTGGAACATAATAAAAACTTTCCTTGAGTGTACCCTTAATGTATCTCAACACTCTTTGTCCTGTAACCCAATGTTCTTTCTGAGGACAATGCATGAATTGAGACAACACTCCAATTGCATATGACAAATCAGGCCTAGTTAATGTAGCTTCGATTAGACTACCAACCAGACTTTGATATAGCTTCATATCCTTGAATTCTTCTCCTCCATATCTTCTCAACTTATGATTCACCTTCATTGGAGTAGGTGCTACCCTGCAATCTTCCATTTTAAACTTGATCAACAAGTTCTTCAAATACCTTTCTTGAGTCATATACACTCAATGTTGAGTATATGAGATCTCCATGCCCAAGAAATATGACAAGTCTCCCAAGTCACTAATCTTGAACTCTTTCTCCATTTGCTTCTTGAGACGTATGCATTTCTCATGTGTTCCTGTAAGAATTATGTCATCAACATATATGCACATGTAAATGAACCCATCATCACTTGCTTTAACAAGCAAGCTACTATCAGCTTTAGATACTTGGAAACCTAGTTCCTTCATGATTTTCACAAGTCTATAATTCCATGCCCTTGGGGCCTGCTTCAAACCATACAAAGCTCTCTTGAGCTTACATACATGTTCTGAATACCTTTTATCTTTGAATCCTTGTGGTTGCTCCATGAAAACATCATCTGAAATATAACCATTAAGGAAAGCATTCTTCACATGTAATTGACATAATCTCCAACCTTTACATGCAGCAATGGCAATGAGTCTCCTGATGGTTGTCATCTTTGCCACAGGACTATAGGTCTCATCATAATCTATACCAAGCATACCCTTTCACAACAAGTCTAGATTTATACCTAGACACACTTCCATGTTTTGTAGACCCATTTGCATCCAATGATCTTCTGACTATTTGGTTTAGGAACCAAATCCCATGTCTCATTCTCCATTAATGCATCATACTCTTCGTGCATAGCTTTCTCCCAATTTTCCTTAGCTTTTGCCTCTTCATATGTAGAAGGGTCTTCATCTGCTTTCTTCATGTAAGCATAATCTTTAGTAGTCAAAAAAGAAGTGTCATAGCTATACCTTGTAGGTTGCCATTTGTGTCTTGATGACCTTCTGAGTTCTCTACTTCTTGAAGTTTCTGGCTCATCACATTCTGGATCAAACCTTGGCACTTCTTCAACTTCAACTTGTACTTCATTGTTCTCTTCTTCATCAAATATCTGAACCTTTGATTTACATTTCTTCTGATTCAAAACTTCTTCATCACCTGCATGATTATTGGTTGTTCTTGCATACCAAGTACTTTGCTCATCAAATGTAACATCCTTTGATACAAGGAATTGCTTTGTGGATGGACTCCACAACCTATATCCCATCTTCTTATCATCATATCCAATGAACACATACTTTTCAGCTTTTGGTTCCAATTTATGCCTCAACTCAAATGGCACATATGCATAAGCCAAACATCCAAATACTTTTCAATGATCTAAGGTAGGTCTCTTACCCCACCAAGCTTCATATGGTGTCATACCCTGCAAAGCTTTACATGGTAACCTATTAACCAAATATGTAGCTGTATTTACAGCCTCAACTCACAAATATATTTTCTCCTTCATCATTGATCTTGCAAACTCAACAATAGTTCTATTTCTCCGTTCTGCTACACCGTTTTGTTGAGGAGAGTACCTGCAAGTAACTTCCCTATTTAGACCTGCATTCCATAAGTAATCACTAAACTCATTAGAGAAATACTCTCCCCCTCTATCTGACCTTAGTCTCTTCAACTTTTGACCTGTGATTCTTTATGCATACACATGATAATGCTTACATGTATTGAATACCTCTGATTATTCTTTGATCACATATATAGTGATACACCTGGTAGCATCATCAACATAAATCACATAATATCTTGAACCATTTATACTAAAATCCTTTGATGGTCCCCACACATCTGTGTGTACCAACTCAAGCTTCTCTGAATACATAAATCCATGCTTATTGTATGATTGCTTATGAGACATACCTAATTGACATGCTTCACATCTGTATGTCATTTGTTGACCTGCAACATTAGGCAATCCAGGCACTCAACCATTGTTAACCATATCCTTAATACCTCTTTAATTGAAATGTCCAAGCCTCTTATGACAAAGATCTATCTCAGAGATCTTATGTCCTCCATCAGTAAACAAGGCATGACCAACATTACCTTGAATCTTCAATGTGAAGAGTCTTCCTTCTTTCTTCCCTAAAACAATTTTTTTATACCCATTGCTAGGGTCTTCCACAAAAACTCCATCATTAGTGAACCTCACTTCATAACCTTTTTCAACAATTTGCCCTACACTTATCAAATTCTTTGGAATTGTAGGAACATATAAGACCTTAATCAGAAGAGAACTTCCATCCCTGGCCTTCACTAATCCAATTGACTTCACATTGTGCTTTCTATTATCACATGTTTGAACTACATGATTAGTTACCTTATTCTCCAAATCAGTCATTAGAGATATGTTACCACTCACGTGATTGCTACATCCTGAGTCAATGTAGAAGACTCTCTGGTCTTCACTTTGTCTTTCACAAGTTGAATTCATAATCAAAGTTGAATCCTCCTTCTGATCTGAAGCATAATTGTAGTAGGTATTGTCGTAGGATTGCCTTGGAATCCTCTACCTACATTTCTTCCAAAGTAACCTCTAATACCTCTACCTTTGAAATTACCTTTTTGGTTGCTACCACCTCTTCCTCTTGAATTATAGTTCTTACTATATCCTCCATTATTCTGATTATTATGCCAACAATCATGAGCTAAATGATTTGTCTTACCACAAATCCAATAAGCTTTCGCTCCATCTTTATTGCTTCTACCTCTTCCTCTTCCTCTTAGGAAGTTGGCTTGGCTAGTTATACCTTCTTCTTTATTTAATTGTTTCTTGCCTTTGCTATTCTTCTTCTTATCCTTTGAATACATTGCTTGACCTGTACTCTTATCAACATCACCTTTGACATCCTGCTCAAAAGTTAGCATATGTCCTAGCAATTGATTTAAATCAGGAGTGAAATGATCTAGTGACAATTCAGTAGAAAAAATAAATGGCTTCCATTTCTCATCTCCTCTCAAACCTTTTAGGATTTGCCTTACCAATTTATCCTCCTCAATATCTTCATCAACTGCTCCTAATGCATCTGCAATGTCCTTCATCCTTGTTACATAATAAAAAATGGATTGAGGGGCCTTCTTCTTAAATGTGGTAAACTCTGCCCACAAAGATGATTCCTTGACTTTGTAGTATTTTGAAAATGCTCCTCCAAAGCATTCCATATGTCACTTGCACTTTCAAGTCCTCTAATATGAGGTAGCAAGTAGTCATTGACTCCCATGTAGATAATAGTCCTTGCTTGAGCATCCGTCTTCATCCAAGTCTTCAAATCTGAGAGTTCATCCCTAGTTGGAACACTGGATCTATGAATTCTGGTTTTTCTTCTTCACCTGTGATATAACCTATCAGGTATTTGCTCATGAGATGAGCTTCCATCCTCATTGACGAAGCTGGATAGTTTTCTCTATCCAATTTCTCTATCTGAAGAGAATCTCCCATCCTTTCTTCACTTGTGTATTAAATTCTTCAAGCTTTGTGCGGAATAAGTGTACCTTTAATTTGAATGAAGTTCCTTTTGATCTTCTTGATAGCTTCAGGCCTCCGTCTCAAGCTTTCACCTTTTCAACCTTCGAATGTTGATTTCTATATGACTACAGCAGTCAGGGTCCTCCTTTCTTCTATTTTGATGATTCCTTCTCTGATACAACTGATGGAGAGTGTTAATATCCAAAAGAACAAGCTATCCTTGATGTTAGAACACTTCTATATTAAGAATAACTCAAAACCTTGATCAATTTTGGAAGATCAATACCAAACTATCAAAATTTGCACTAACTGTGAAGAGAGTCACTACTCAGAAAAGTCTTCTGCACTTAATTGATTAATTAACTGATCAAATGTGTAAAGTTTCTAATGAACTTTGTACAAGCTGTCATCTAAAGATTGTGCACCTTCTCCAATTTAAACCATCTCAAAAGGCTCAGTAGATCTTGAGAAATGATCCAAACAATCCACCTATGTCTAAAACGGCACTACTCTACAGTCCACTTTGACACCTCTAACTTTTAATGCATAGTTCTGTCAAATTACAACCTGTTTATCCAAATGCTTTTAGCCATACTTAGGTTACCTTCCAAATTAAAGAATGAGTGCCTGCTTGCTCAAAACTTTACACTGTGGAAGGAGAACTAACCAAAACGTTAGCATTGAATTTCTACCTGTTACACACTTCACTTCTTCACATATACACATGTAAATGTTCCTACTCTCAATTCTCTCAGTCTCGTCACAATTAGGATCTGAAAACTTGTACAGAGGTCAATCAACTATAGAATTAGACTTGTACAAAATCATTTCACAAAAGATTAAACACAGAAGTAGTAATCAGCAAAAGATCGGGCACAACTTTTCTTCTTCTCTAAAGAATTTTACATCTGAATGATGAGAGAGATCTTCTACACTTCTAAAGTGTCTTATGACTCTTAAAACTTCTAATTCTTCTCAGATCATGCTCTCTCATACTTGCCCTGACTTTTTACTTGTATATATAGCCATATATGTACAAGCTCATGAACATAACAAAAGGTATAAGTGAGCTAATTACACGTTTAATGTACATATGTATACAAGTCTTCATTTCCTGAATTTGCATTATCTTCAAGTTTCATAAGCTAATCTTTTGTCCAATCTTTGAATTCAATCCTTGATCCAAAGCATCAATTGATGGTTGTCATGCACCAACATTTTTCCTTGCTGCCAACAGTACGATAAGTATTGCTGCCAAAAATAAGCATTGATGGTGCATATTGTAGAGTCCATGGCAGAGCAAACACTGAATACACAATGAGTGGAAGGTGCAATAAAATAAGCATGAAGTATTGAACTCTCCATGTAAATATGGCTACCAACATGTAATCACAATTGGTGTACAATCCACTATTGATGTACAATCAATCCATGGCAGAGCTGAGAGGTTAGAGCATACATGAAAAAGCATTTAGTATGTGATGCATGGCAGGTGCAATAAAATCAACATAGATTCTAGTTGTTTCATGTACTCAAGATCAAGCAAGTAGCAACCTTTCCTTCATTTTTCCCATTCTCTGAGGAAAACTTTCTAGGTGTCTATCTGAATGTGGATAAAAATGGCGAATTACTCAATTCAAGGAACCTAGAAGAAGACATTATAAATTAGCTTCTGCATCGCCTTTATAGGTTAGCTTATCCATGGCCTTTGCCTCAAGATGGATTGAAGAAATAGTGTGGCAATGATGGCTTGAAAATTTGAAGTATAACAATAGTCTTCTCAAGTAAGATATTCTTGTGGTTCATCTGTTGAAAATTCTCCTCACCATCCTTGCAAATAAGCAACCACATGGGACTCTCTTCTCATCCAAAACCAACAAGAGAGTACTCTCTTGCACTTATCACTCGAAGATCTCCCATGAATCCCCTCTTTTTTTGAGCAAAAATTATATTCATAAGGTTGAGATCGATTGCACTAAAATACATAAAAACATACATAATCAACTCCATCACGACATGAAGGTGCTAGATTGTTGCAGTTGGGCAACAACCCGTGGAGTTCTCTCAATAGAGCAATTGATAAAATAGACTCAAAGCACTTTGTTCCTCTACTCCCAACAGTACCATAAGTACTGTTGGGACTCAATAGTACTTTGATTCATTGTATCAGACTCTACATAAGTACTTTGATTAATTCTGTCAGAGACTCAACAACCTATGGAGTTTTGTCAGAGACTCAGCTGCTTTAGTATGTACAACTGCCAATATGCAAGTACTCAGCATGTGATGAATCATGAGCATATCTATACATATTCACATACACAAATTCATATAGAGCAATTGATAAAATAGACTCAAAGCACTTTGTTCCTCTACTCCCAATAGTACCATAAGTACTATTGGGACTCAACAATACTTTGATTCATTCTGTCAGAGACTCACATAAGTACTTTGATTCATTCTCTCAGAGACTCAACAACATTTGGAGTTCTGTCAATTACTCAACTAGTGTAGTATGCACAGCTGCCAATATGCAAAAGACTCAAAGAGTTTGTTCCTCTACTCCCGACAATACCATAAGTATTGAGGTCTTCATATAAGTAATGCTGCCAACATGCAAGCACAGAGTATGTGATGAGCATATTTATACATATTCAACTACACAAAATTTCAAATAGAATATTTGAAAAAAAACACTCAAAGAGCTTTTTGTTTATCTATTGCCAACAATACCATAAGTATTGGACTCTCAATATAACTATTGTTGGTCTTTTCAGAGATAGCAACCTGTGGAGTTCTATCACGAACAATTGTTGTACAATTGCCAACATGCAAGTACTTAGCATGTGATGAATCATGAGCATATCCATACAAATTCACATAAACAAATTCAAATATAGCAATTGATAAAGTAGACTCAGAGCACTTTGTTCATCTACTCCTAACAGTACCATTTGAAGTCTTCATATAATTAATGCTGCCAACATGCAAGCACAGAGTATGTGATGAGCATATGTATACATATTCAACTACACAAAATTTCAAATAGAATATTTAAAAAAAAAACACTCAAAGAGCTTTTGTTTCTTTGCTACCAACAATACCATAAGTATTGGACTCTCAATATAACAAGTGCTTCTCTTTACACAGATAGCAACCTGTGGAGTTCTGTCACATACAACTGTTGTATAGCTGCCAACATGCAAGTACTCAACATGTGATGAATCATGAGCATATCTATACATATTCACGTAAATAAATTCAAATATAGCAGTTGATAAAATAGACTCAAAGCACTTTGTTCCTCTACTCCTAACAGTACCATTTGAATTCTTCATATAAGTAATGTTTGTTGGTGCAAGACAAGCCTACACACATTGGCTTGGACCCTTAGACTCATTGAAGATTAGCATGGACAAAGGATTATCTAGGCTTCACTTAAAGGAAGGCTCATGTGAACATATGCTTATATGTTATTACCTTTTTTACCTCTTGTAAAAGTCTAAGTGACTTATCATTTGTTTGTAATCACTTTAAGTCATCTACCTACCACTAGAGTCGTGGAAATTTGAATGTTGAGATAGAGAGAATATCTCCTCACTTTTAGAGGAGAGATTCAAGGGAGCCTAATCTTGAATTTCAAATTCAAATGAAGATCAAACTCCTATAAAGGATGTAGTGAAAAAGTCGCGGGATATACTCTTACTCTAGCTCACTCCCCGAGGCAAAATTTCATTGTAATTCATTGTGTGTGAAGGTTACTCTATAGCCAACACCACAATACCTCATTTAGCTGTGCTTGGCAAGCTAATGAGATTGTACAAACACATTTATCAATAGAAGTATACATTTATCATCTCTGTTTTGTCTGAGTGCTCTACTTCAAGTCTGTCAACTTCAAAGGAGCATTTCTCTGGATCTACTGAACCAAATCAAGAGATCTATAGCTCATTGGAACCAGATCAAAGTCTACTACAAGCATACAAAATTTCAAGGGATTTCATTCAGCCATTTGGGAGAAATTGCAGTCGAGGCAGTCACTGGTATTTCTCTGTGTTGTTCCTAAAAAATCGGGGGTGTCTCTGATTTTGCTAAAGATCATTCTCAGTGCATAGTTTGTTAATTGGAGTGATTTAACTTGCTAATGGTAGCTTGTTAAGTTAATTTAATACTCCCAGAAGGAATTGTTCCAATTGTAAGTGTGCTGGACACACTAAGCTTAAGACTGAGCAGGTGTCATTACAGAAATAGAAAGTTTTTGAACTTGTGAAGATTCAAAGTCATCTGTTTTGATCTAGTCATTACACAATTGATTTGTAAAGCACATATATAGTTTCTTGGTGTCATTTGCAAGCTTAAGGAGTCTACTAAGTATATCTGGAAAGAAAAGAGGGCAGGTGTGAAGCAGGTTTTGCAGCACCAACTGATTTCCTGAGTGCATCCATCCATCACTCTCAACAGTGGTATCAGAGCATAGAAGGTAAACATGGGTGATGGTTTCCCTTCCTTCATTGACAAATTGGACAGAAACAACTATCAAGCTTGGTCATTGAGAATGAAGACCTATCTACAAGGGAGAAGTCTATTTGGATACATATCAGGAGATGAGGAGTTGCCCTCATTCAAGACTAGAGGACTACCTACAAAGGATGAACATGAAAGGCTCAACCAATGGTGTGCAAAGGATGCTTTGGCAAGGTCTTATCTCTTAAACTCTATATCTGACTTTCTTTTACCTCATGTAAGAAACTGTAAGACTTCCCAAGAGACTTGGGAAACCTTGTCAAATTATTTTTCTTCCAACACAAGGGCTAGGAAGAACCAATTATGGATTGAGTTCACAACCCTTAGGAAGCAGCTCAAGCAATCAGTTTCAGAGTATGTGACAAAGATCAAAGATGTGGCAGACCAACTAGCAAGCATTGGAGAGGAAATTGAAGAGGAGCAAATAGTCAGGCAAGTGACAAATGGACTCAAGGCAGATGATAAGTGGGAAAGTTTCACCACTGCAATGGACCTCTACATGGATATGCATACCCCTGATCTCACAACACTCATGGGCCAACTATTTACACATGAAGCAAAGTTCACCAAAGCTGGAGATCAATCAAAAGGTAACAACCCCTCTGCTCTCTATACTGATAAGAAAGTTAAAGATAAAGGCAAGAAGAAACAGGATGAAGAAGGGTCTACCTCTCAAGCTAATTATGCAGGGAGAGGTAGGTCATCTAGAGGAAGAGGCAGAGGAGGTAAGCCAGGTAGGGGGAGACCCTACAACTCATCACCTTGCAACATCTGTGGATTGTCAAATCATACCACAGATGAATGCTACAAGAACTACAAAAATCAGAGAGGAAGAGGCTACTCAAGAGGTGGATACTCTCAAGGAAGAGGCAGATTCAACCAACATCAAAGCTACAATGGGTACAACAACCAATACAACAACAACTACAACAACAACCACAATGGAAACTACCAAGGTGGATTCAGAAATAGAAGAGACTACAACAACTACACTGAGGAGCAGGATGACTCCTTATTGATCATGAATATGACCTCCAAGATAGGTACAAATGATGATCATTTATTTTACATTGACTCAGGATGTTCTAACCATGTAGCTGGCAATGTGGCACTACTTTCTGATTTGGAAGAGCCCAAGGGCAAACATCAGGTACAAACAGGTGATGACACTAAGCACTCTGTTGTCAAAATTGGAAATGTGAAGACATGTGATGGTAATCAAAACCTATTAAGCAGGGTACTCTATGTACCAACAATAACTAAGAATTTGATGAGTGTTGGTCAGATTGTGGAGAAAGGTTTGCAGGTCAGATTCACACAACATGGAGCATATGTGGAGGACCCAAAACAAGGATTCAGAAGGATAGCCAAAGGGGAGAAATCAGGTAGATTATTTACATTTGAGCTAGAAGATACAAAAAACATTGCTTTGTATAATTACAAGGATCAGACACTTTCAGAGTTAGAGATATGGCATAAGAGATTAGGGCACATAGGTGAAAGGACTCTAAAGCAAATGTGCAGGGATCAATGTGTGCTTGGGATACCTAATGTATCCAAGCAACACATGATTTATAAATGTGGATCATGTCAATTTGGTAAGTCCCACAGATTACCCTACTCAAGGAAAGGTTTCATACATGAAGACTACCTAGAATTGGTACACACAGATGTTTGGGGACCTAGCAAGGACCCTTCCATTTCTGGTTCAAGATATTATGTGTCTTTTATTGATGACTATAGCAGGTGGACCATTTTATATTTTATGAAGCATAAAGATGAAGTGTTTAATTGTTTCAAGAGGTATCTTGCACTTGTTGAGAATCAAACAGGTAGAAGCTTGAAGAGGCTAAGGTCAGATGGTGGAGGAGAATACTTCTCAAATGAGTTTGAAGATTTCTTGCAGGAAAGAGGCATCAAAAGGGAGATCACTACAAGGTACTCACCTGAACAAAATGGGGTAGCAGAAAGAAGGAATAGACTTATAGTGGAAACAGCTAGGTCTATGCTCAATGAAAAAAAGTTGCCAAATTACCTATGGGCAGAGAGTGTGTCCACTGCCACTTACCTCATCAATAGGTTGCCATCCAAATCACTTGATGGCATGACACCATATGAAGCATGGCATGGTAAGAGACCCTCTCTGGATCATTGCAAAATCTTTGGTTGTGTAGCATATGTGCATGTTCCCTCACAGGTAAGAGGAAAGCTAGACCCAAAGGCAGAGAAATGTATCTTCATTGGTTATGATTTGAACCAAAAGGGATACAGATTCTACAACCCCACAAACAAAGGGTTCAAGGTAAGCAGAGATGTCATATTTGATGAAAATGACTCATGGTATGAGAATGAATGCAGGAAAGTGAGTTTACCCTATGACATGGAGGAAGATTTTCCAAAGCTTACCAAGGAAGAGCCAACTCAGCAAGAAGACTCAAGCTCAGATGATGATACCATAAACCTTGAAGAGTTCAAGGCTTGGAAATCCAAAGGAAAGATGAAGATGAAGCAATTGGAGGACAAGGCAGAAACTTCTACTCAAGCTATGAGAAGATCTCAGAGAGAGAAGAAGAAACCTATCAGATTTGGGTATGACACATCACTTGTAACTAAACATTCTGTATATCTTGCAAAAGATTTGTTGAATGAAGAACCAGGTACCTATGAAGAAGCAATTACAAAGCCAGAATGGAGAGAAGCCATGGATGAGGAGATAGAAGCTCTCAAAGAAAGTGATACTTGGGACTTGGTACCCAAGAAGGACACTATGAAGGTAATAGGATCCAGATGGATCTACAAATTGAAGAAGAATTCAGATGGAACAATTAACAGGTACAAAGCTAGGTTGGTAGCCAAGGGTTTTGCACAAACCCAAGGCATTGATTATGAGGAGACATTTTCTCCTGTGGCCAAGATGCCAACTATCAGAGTTTTGGTGAGTGTAGCTGCATCCAAGAATTGGAACATGTACCAATTGGATGTGAAGAATGCATTCTTGAATGGATGGATATCTGAAGAAGTCTACATGTCACAACCACCTAGCTATGAAGATCCAAAAAAGGTACATTATGTTTGTAAATTGAAGAACGCTCTGTATGGTTTGAAGCAGGCACCTAGAGCATGGAATTACAGATTGACCACCTACCTCCAAGACCAAGGATTTGTGATGAGCAAAGCAGACACTTCTCTATTCATAAAGAGAAGTAGTACAGAGGTAATCTACTTATGTGTTTATGTTGATGACATCATCATTACAGGTAATGATGTCAATGGGATTAGACACATCAAAGGACAGATGATGAAAGAATTCAAGATCAGTGATCTTGGATTACTAAAATATTTTCTAGGACTTGAATTGATCTACACAAATTCAGGTATCTACATTACCCAAAAGAAGTATGTACAGGATATGGTCAAGAAGTTTGGTTTGCAGGATGCTAAGGTATCTACTACTCCAATGGAGGTTAACCAAAAGCTAAGTGCTCATGAAGGAGAAGAAATCAAAGACATTACAGGATACCAAAGTATGGTGGGTAGCTTGAACTATGCTACCTTGACAAGAATTGACATAGCATATGGAGTAAGTGTGCTTAGTCAATTCATGCACAAACCAAGGGTACCTCATCTAGAGGCAGCAAAGAAGATCTTGAAGTACCTCAAGGGAACTCAAAGTCATGGTTTGTATTTTCCTTATACATCAGATATTGACATTAAGGTCTACTCAGATGCAGATTGGGCAGGATGCAAGGATGATAGGAGAAGCACCTCAGGTTACATTTGTTTTGCAGGGGATAAGCCTATCTCTTGGTCAGCTAAGAAGCAACCTACAGTGGCATTGTCATCCACTGAAGCAGAGTATAGAGGACTTGCAAATGCTACTCAAGAAGCTATCTGGTTGAAGCTTCTATATACAGAATTAGGTCTACTCACAAGACCACCTATCATATTTGGAGATAACACTAGCTCTCTTCACCTTGCAGCAAACCCAATTTATCATGCCAGAACCAAACACATAGAGGTTCATTACCACTATGTGAGAGAGAAATTGTTAAGTAAAGAGATTCAATTGACATATGTTTCTACTAATATGCAATGTGCAGATTTACTTACCAAGGCATTGGATGGAAACAAGCTATGCAGATTCAAGTCTATGATTGGATTACAGGAAGTAATTGAAGAATGAAGAAGAAGACTTAAGCCAAAGTGTTTGGCTTGAGGGGGAGCTGTTGGTGCAAGACAAGCCTACACACATTGGCTTGGACCCTTAGACTCATTGAAGATTAGCATGGACAAAGGATTATCTAGGCTTCACTTAAAGGAAGGCTCATGTGAACATATGCTTATATGTTATTACCTTTTTTACCTCTTGTAAAAGTCTAAGTGACTTATCATTTGTTTGTAATCACTTTAAGTCATCTACCTACCACTAGAGTCGTGGAAATTTGAATGTTGAGATAGAGAGAATATCTCCTCACTTTTAGAGGAGAGATTCAAGGGAGCCTAATCTTGAATTTCAAATTCAAATGAAGATCAAACTCCTATAAAGGATGTAGTGAAAAAGTCGCGGGATATACTCTTACTCTAGCTCACTCCCCGAGGCAAAATTTCATTGTAATTCATTGTGTGTGAAGGTTACTCTATAGCCAACACCACAATACCTCATTTAGCTGTGCTTGGCAAGCTAATGAGATTGTACAAACACATTTATCAATAGAAGTATACATTTATCATCTCTGTTTTGTCTGAGTGCTCTACTTCAAGTCTGTCAACTTCAAAGGAGCATTTCTCTGGATCTACTGAACCAAATCAAGAGATCTATAGCTCATTGGAACCAGCTCAAAGTCTACTACAAGCATACAAAATTTCAAGGGATTTCATTCAGCCATTTGGGAGAAATTGCAGTCGAGGCAGTCACTGGTATTTCTCTGTGTTGTTCCTAAAAAATCGGGGGTGTCTCTGATTTTGCTAAAGATCATTCTCAGTGCATAGTTTGTTAATTGGAGTGATTTAACTTGCTAATGGTAGCTTGTTAAGTTAGTTTAATACTCCCAGAAGGAATTGTTCCAATTGTAAGTGTGCTGGACACACTAAGCTTAAGACTGAGCAGGTGTCATTACAGAAATAGAAAGTTTTTGAACTTGTGAAGATTCAAAGTCATCTGTTTTGATCTAGTCATTACACAATTGATTTGTAAAGCACATATATAGTTTCTTGGTGTCATTTGCAAGCTTAAGGAGTCTACTAAGTATATCTGGAAAGAAAAGAGGGCAGGTGTGAAGCAGGTTTTGCAGCACCAACTGATTTCCTGAGTGCATCCATCCATCACTCTCAACAATGTTGCCAACATGCAATCATAGATTATGTGATGAGATATGTATACATATTCATCTACACAAAATTTCAAATAGAATATTTGAAAAAAAAACACTCAAAGAGCTTTTTGGTTCTTTGCTACCAACAATACCATAAGTATTGGACTCTCGATATAACTATTGCTACTCTTCAGATATGGAATTTGGTAAAAATTCTTATTTTAGGAGCTACAATAGCTCATGTCCATATGTTAGCTCTTGACATATGGATTTTGGTACAGATGTTTATTTTGTTTGTTTATTTTAGGAGCTATCTCTGTAATCCACAGTACAGAGATAGATATACACAAACATATAATATACAAAGATAGCTACCTATATGATACATACATTGTGCACACAAACATATACAAACATGAATAGATACAGAAATATGTATATTTACATACATTCACATTTTCACCTTATCAAAAGATTGGACTTATTTATGTATATAGTGACAAGACCACATACAACAAGAAATTTGTATTCTAGGCAAGTCATATCAGTAATAAGTATGCATATATATCTAAAATATATGAGGCTACATCCATCAACATTCTTGCCAATTTTTAGATTATTCGGATATAATAGACATGCATGATAGAGTGACTATCAGGATGACATACAACAAGGAATCTGGATTCTGTATGAGTTTATGCAAAAAAAACATGCCACAAAACCCCCTAAATAAAAATGTCACAAAAACGTTTTAAAATATAGAGCAAGGGATTGCATTTCCAAGAGAATATGTAGATGTAGATGTTCCATGCATCTAGTGGCAAACCCTATTTTCCATGCAAGAACAAAAAACATAGAGGTTCATTACCACTTCATTAGGGACAAGCTCATGGCAAAGGAGATTGACATTTCTTTTGTTCCTACTAAAAAGCAAGTAGCAGATATGATGATGAAGGCACTTGATGGAATACAGCTTTGTAGATTCAAAGCTATGGTAGGTATTCAACCTATTAGAGAATGAAGACTCAAGCATACTTTAGCTTGAGGGGGAGCTATTGGAACATCAATTTTACACTATGCTTGAGGTGGATTTGATCTACATCAAAGGCTATCACATCGAAAGCATATCTCTTAGAGAGTTCTTTTTAATATGCTCACTTATTGTATTTTTAAAAAAAGCTTTTTCATGGATCTTTTACCATTGTAAAAGCCTTGAGCTTTAAACATGTAAAATTAGAAAAGGAGAGCACAAATCCCATTAATTTGTGGTGTTTGAGTTGTAATCAATCAAGCAATCAATCACCTAAAAGTAGATCAAACTAGATCTTCACTTTTCCTAGTTTGCTGATCTAGTATCTATGCTGATTATTGAAGAAAAGAATCTTGGTGAGGATTCAAACTCCCAAGGAAAATCTAGTTCTGAGCAAGTATTCTACTCTGGTAGAGGAAGAGGTAGAGGTTTTAGAAGTGGAAGAGGAAATAGTAACCAAGACCAAAGTCAACAATGGAATCATACAGGAGGAAGAGGACACTTTTGAGACAGGGGGAGCCAAAGAGGCCGCAAAAATTTCCAAAGAAATGATTCGGGTAATGACAGTAAAGGATGTTGGAATTATGGTAAACCTGGACACTTTGAACGTGATTGCACGTTGAAGAATCAAAATAACAAAAGGCAAGAGCTTCTTATGTCGTTTCACAGGTACTTGCAAATTTCTTTTTGCGTTTGCCATAAACATCGTTAGAGTGGCATCCTCTTGTACATGAACACCTAAAGCCTTTGTTGGGGATCCACACGTGTCAGAATCTGAGGCTGGGTTACAATAGTTTTGTTTCGAAGAGGTTTCATTTGTAGCATTCGTTTGAAGAACATCTCTATTTGGACTCTGATTAGGATCAAAAGTTGTATTCTACAGATGACCTTTGTTTGAACAAACAATGGGATCATTATCAACTATAGAGTTGTGACTAGCTAGATGAATATCTGAGCTGCTAATTGGATCAAGAACATTCTCAATCATCCCGTCTAGACCACTATGAAAGTCAATGCCTGTGGACTCTACATCATGCATGTTATCAATTGGACAATGATCCACACTAGCATCCATTGCAAACAGTGTTTGGAGGAAGGATGGAATAATTTCTTTCTCTTTCGATGATGAAGATTGGGCATAAGTCTTACTTTAAGCAAATGATGTACATCCAACATTCTCACTTGTCCCAAGCTCCCTATTATATGCAGCATCAGCATTGTTGGTAATTGTTCCTATTGAGGTACGAGCAACTGCTTAGCACAATGAAACCAGCTAGATTAGTGTTCCACTAGAGGGTTAAAGAGTAAGAAAGAGATAGTTGATGGATGAATTATTACAAACAACTAATGAAAAACTAGATCCTTAGTAATCACGAATTAGTAAGAAGCTAATTAGTAATAGCTAACTACTAACAACTATTGAACAATCAGCTACTTAGTAATAACTAATTAGTAACAAGCTAATTAGTAATAACTAATTATGAACAACTAACCAAGAACTAGTTACTTCGAAATAGCTACTTAGTAACAAGCTAATAAGTAATGGATAATTTGTAATAGTGAATTAATAATAGCTAATTAGTAATAGCTTATTAGTAATAGCTAATTAGTAATAGCTAATTTTTAATAGCTAATTAGTAATAGCTAATTAGTAATATCTAATTAGTAATAGGTAATTTGTAATAGCTAATTAGTAATAGCTAATTCGTAATAGCTAACTCATAATAGCTAGTCGTTAATAGCTAATCAGTAATAGCTAATTAGTAATAGCTACTTATTACTAGCTGATCAATAATAGCTAATCAATAATAGCTAATTAGTAATAGCTACTTATTAATAGCTAGTTCGTAATAGCTGATCCGAAATAGCTATTTCATAATAGCTAATCAGTAATAGCTAATCAGTAATAGCTAATCAATAATAGCTAATTAGTAATAGCTAATTCATAATAGCTAATTCGTAATAGCTAATTCGTAATAGCTAATCAATAATAGCTAATCAGTAATGGCTAATCTATAATAGCTAATCAGTAATCACGAATTAGTAACAAGCTAATTAGTAATAGCTAACTACTAACAACTATCGAACAATCAGCTACTTGGTAATAGCTAATTAGTAACAAGGTAATTAGTAATAGCTAATCACTAATAGCTAATCAGTAATAGCTAATCAATAATCACGAATTAGTAACAAGCTAATTAGTAATAGCTAACTACTAACAACTATCGAACAATTAGCTACTTGGTAATAGCTAACTACTAACAACTATCAAACAATCAGCTACTTGGTAATAGCTAATAGCTGATCCGGAATAGCTAATTCATAATAGCTAATCAGTAATAGCTAATCAGTAATAGCTAATCAATAATAGCTAATTAGTAATAGCTAATTCATAATAGCTAATTCGTAATAGCTAATTCATAATAGCTAATCAATAATAGCTAATCAATAATAGCTAATCAGTAATAGCTAATCTATAATAGCTAATCAATAATCACGAATTAGTAACAAGCTAATTAGTAATAGCTAACTACTAACAACTATCGAACAATCAGCTACTTGGTAATAGCTAATTAGTAATAGCTAACTACTAACAACTATCGAACAATCAGCTACATCATGAATTAGTAACAAGCTAATTAGTAATAGCTAACTACTAACAACTATCGAACAATCAACTACTTGGTAATAGCTAATTAGTAATAGCTAACTACTAACAACTATCAAACAATCAGCTACTTAGTAATAGCTAATTAGTAACAAGGTTCATAGTAGCTAATCAGCTACTTGATAATAGCTAATTAGTAATAGCTAATTACGAACAACTAACCAAGAACTAGTTACTTCGTAATAGCTACTTAGTAACAAGCTAATTAGTAATGGATAATTAATAATAGGGAATTAATAATTTCTAATTAGTAATAGCTAATTAGTAATAGCTAGTTAGTAATAGCTAATTCATAATAGCTAATTCATAATAGCTAATTCATAATAGCTAATTCATAATAGCTAATTCATAATAGCTAATTTGTAATAGCTAATCCATAATAGCTAATCAGTAATAGCTAATCAATAATAGCTAATCTGTAATAGCTAATTAGTAACAAGCTAAGTAATAGCTACTTAGTAATAGCTACTTAGTAATAGCTACTTAGTAATAGCTACTTTTTAGTAGTTACTTAGTAATAGCTACTTAGTAATAGCTAATTATTAATAGCTTATTGGTAACAAACTAATATATTAATAACTATTTCTAACAGCTAACTAACGACCAATTACCTAGTAATAGCTAATTGGTAACAATTTAATTATTAATAGCTAATTACTAACAAGTAACTCAGAGCTAGCAACTTAGTAATAGTTAACTAGTAACACGCTAATTAGTTACAAACAACTAACCATAACCATATACTTAGTAATAGTCAGTTAGTAACTATCTTATTAGTAATAGCTAATTAGTAACTAGCTTAGTAGTAATAGCTGATTACTAACAACTAGCTAAGAACGAGCTACTTTGTAATAGCTAACTGGTAACAAGCTACTTAGTAATAGCTAATTACAAACAACTAACCAAGGACTAGCTATAGTAATAACTAACTGGTAACAAGCTAAATAGTAATAGCTAATTACTAACGGCTAACTAGGAACCAACTACTTAGTAATAGCTAATTGTTAACAAGATAATTAGTAATAACTTAGTAACCTAGTAATAGATAACTAGTAACAAGCTAATTAGTAATAGATACTAACAAGTTACCGAGAATCAACAACTCAGTAACTAGTAATAATCAACTCAGTAACTAGTAATAATCTAATTAGTAATAGATACTTAGTAACAAGTAACTAAGAACCAACTACTTCGTAATAGGTAACAAGTAGCAACCTAATTAGTTATATCTACTTACAAACAACTAACCAAGAAGTCACAGCCATGCATAAAAAGTAATATTATTAATATTAATCAACATGACAAGCTTACCTTTGTGAAAGTTGAATCCACCATCAAAGAATCCAGAGATTGTGTTAGTCGACCGCCGGATTGGAAGTTGTATAACTGAATCTTGTTTCGCACGCGTGAAAAGTTGTTACACTGACAGTTGTAATCTTTTATATAAAGCAATGAAAAGAGATGCTCAGTGACGATTCGTGGAATCACCAGAGTGTCCATCTGGGTGATTGTCTGAGCGTTGCTGTAGCGTTGTTTGTCTAATTTCTGAGTATTCTAAGTATACCGTGCGTATCCGTGTTTGTTGTCTATCGATCTCTGTTGCAGTTGTGGGTTTCATTTACATCCAGTAGATCGTTGGACTGTTGTCTGAGTAAGTTGTTTGCGAGTCTCTATTGGGATTGTTGTGTTAATTCGCGTATCGTGTTGTTCTTTTTCTTGGAATGTTCTACCAGTGTGTGGTGAAGTCTGTGGAGCTGTGGTAGCGCTTCTGGTATTCGGGTTTGTATTGTGTTGTCTTCAGTATTGAGATCTAGGTTCATACGGCAAAGTTTAAGCTACGGTAAGAGCCGTCCTAAGTGGCGTACTGAATATTCAACACTGTGTGTCTGTAACTGTTGAGTCCTTCTATGCCTCCGATTGAGTATGACTATGAGCACTGTTCGGTGAATGTTGAACTATTGCTATTATTCCTAATGTTACTACAATGTGTATTCGGAAAGAGGTCTGAGGTAACCTGGTATCACGATACTAATCGTCTGGTACAATGTGTTCGGCAACCTTGGAAGAGTTAGAATGATGAACCGTAAAGATTGAGAAGGGTACACCAATTTGTGATCGAAGTCTTGAATGTTAGTATATTGTGGTGTGAAGTCATTTTGGGAAACAAGCATAGGGCCTCTGTTTTTACAGACCCCTTCCACTCCCAAGAACCCAATATTCATTTAAACGCGTTATGACAGTTAGAACAAGTGTTTAACACTTTAACACTGGCGCCGTCTGTGGGAAGGTGGCAACAGATCAGATTGTTGCAAACCAGTTGTGGAAACGTGACTGTAAATTGTAAATCGACAGTAATAGTACGCGATTAGTACCAAAAGATGATACATGCCGGTTACTCGATCCGGTGAAACTTATCCAAAGAACCGCCAGCCTGGGGTACCTAATTTGCTAAGGACGCCTCTGGGAGGTAGAAGTACAGATAGGTCTAACCTAGTTGTCAAGAACGTTAGTAGTGATTCCGGTCATATTCCAGTGGAACGTACTACATCTCTGGTAGATTCCGGCACGATTTCGGCACAATCTGTCGAAGATATAGTAACTCCAGAATCTACCAGGACGCAGCCTGAAGTTACCTTAGCCAAAGAAATTAGTGAAGGAGAAAAAGCACCTTGTTTTGGTGAAGATTCGACACCTTCCGGTGTTGCTCCGGTACCAATTGCTGAAAGATCACAGTTTTTTGGCGACGATTGATCATTTCTTGGTGAATCTTCAGCCCAGTCACCGCTATTGGGAGTAAGCTTCCCTACATTTGACATCAAGAAGGAAGGTAGCTTGTTCAAAACCGAGATTCGAAACATACTCAACAAGATCATCAACCCGGAAAGTGCACAGGCTGACGATACAGATTTTGACGATCCAGATATTCAGCCTCGGGGTACAGAAGATAGTCACAATACCACCATCAGCACCATGAACGGGCAACAACAACAGCAGCAACAACAACAGCAGCAACAACAACAACTATGCCCACCAAGGCCGACTCCAACCGGAGTAACGTACACTAAATTCGATGGATTTCCAGGAGATGACCCAGATGCTCATGTACGCACATTTGAGATAAGTTACATAGTGCTCAACCATCCACCTGATCCGGCGTATAAGGCTATTGTCTTCCAGTCGACATTGGTTAACGAAGCAGCTAGATGGCTTACCGAATATGATATTAACCACTTTGGCACCTATGAAGCAGTAAGGGATGCATTTTTGCAGAGATTCAGGCTAAAGAAGAATCCAACCAAAATTTTTGACTACCTGCAAAACAATAGACAGAAGATAAATCAAACAGTGCAGGAATACGCCACTCTATTCAGGACTCATTTGAGGCAGTTACCACCAGCACATGCCAACCTACCGGATGACATTATCACTCAATGGTTTATCAATGGATTGACTCCGCAACTTAAACAGATTATGATCATACGCTGTGTAGGAGCTATGACGCTAGATGCAGTGATTGCAATGGTTGTGCAGCTGGAAAACAAGGTTGGAGGATTTACAGAAGACTTGGAATGGTTAAAGGCAAATAAAAATGTTGCAGAAGACCCAACCAGACAAATGTTCTGCACCACATGCAAGAATTCAGGGCACACTAGTACCACTTGTGCACTTAATCAGTTGTTTTGCGCTATCTGCAACACGACCGGACATACTACCGAAAACTGTGCATACAACGCCAAAGTGTAGGGAACCGCAACTGTCAATGCTATTATACAGGAACCAGGATAGCCTGCCAATCATTATGTACCTCCGCAAATGAGAAACAACCAGCAACAAGGCTATGGAAATTACAGAGGACAGAGAAATAATAACTACAATGCAAATCGCTGGCAGGCCGGACCAGCACAAGAAAATCCCAATTTGCCACCACCACGCTACCATTTTTGTGGTGAATTTGGTCACATTAGAAGATTTTCTAAGGATGCAGCTGAGTATGATCAGAGGAAGAAAGAACGACAAAACCCAATGACTAATATGGTACAAATCACACCCGTAGAAACGCAAGCTGTAGTAATTCAGACCCAATCCGGTAAGCAACTGCAACCAGTGGCAGAAGTATTTGAACCAGGCATACGTGAACAACAAAGGATGTATGATAAGGCCAGTCAATGGACCACCGCTGAACCTCCAGTGTTTCCAGATCCTATTCTGGTGACCCAAGCTCCGCTAACCAAGGAAGGAACACAAAAACAAGATTCTAATTCAGTGGCAGGCACATCATCTTCAGCAGATACATCCTCTTCAGCCGGCACATCATCTTCAGAATCCGTGGAAGGCACAATTCAATCACATAAGGCCTGGGAGATTTTATCTAGAGCGTCCATTACTCTTCCTCTTGGCCAATTACTTGCACTAGTACCAGGAGTTCGACAGCAATTCCAGCAACAATTTAGTCCTGAGTCTGCCTGTATTCCAGCAACAGCCACAGTGCAACCGGAACCTGATTCTACGGTCCATCATTTGGTTCCTTTAATTACGGTATGGTATAAAAATCATAAAATTACACAGGTACTAATTGATGGAGGATCTGGTGTCAACATTGCTACTGCTGCACTGTGTAAGAAGTTAGGATGGACTGAAATCGAACCAGTTCAGTTCTTTGTCAGAATGGCTGACCAGTCAAGAGTCTATCCAGTAGGACTTGTACAGAATGTACCAATAACTTTGCAGGGTACCACATTTAAGATGACCTTTGTCATCCTAGAATTACCGGAATCCACCCTTGATTATAATCTTCTTTTTGGCCGTCCTTGGCTGAAGCAAGCTAAGGTCATACAATATTGGTCTGCACAGGAACTCGCTTTCAAAGATAATAATCGTAAATATGTTGTAAAAGTAGATGCTATACAGCCTTGCGAATTGCATGCTAGACCGTATTTTGCAGAACCAGTTCATATGTTAGATGGGTTGTCAGGTGATGAAGAAGAAGAGTTTTTAAAGAATAACATTGACTTGATCTCCCTAGGAACTGTTGATCTACAATTTGTTGTAGATAACTGGAGTCCCTCAGTTTGTACGGTGATGCCTGTAACAAAAGAGGATAAGAAAGAAGATACCACTGCTATAGATGACGCTGATCTACAACAACTTTTTAAGCCAGCTGACGATACAGAGAAGCCTCGACAATTTTATGTCCCAGAGGATCAATTGATCACCTATAATTTAGGAGATGAGGACCACCCACATCCTGTCAAGATAAAGGAAAGCCTACCGAAAGTATTTCAAGCAGACTTAATCCAGCTACTCCGAGAGTTCTCCGACATCTTTGCATGGGATTACAAAGATATGAAGGGTTTGGACCCGCGCATTTATCAACACAGGGTCATGCTGAAGCCGGAAGCAAAACCAATCAAGCAACCTAGCTACCGGATGAATCCGAACTATGCATCACAGGTAAAAGCAGAGCTTGATAGGCTACTCAAAGTCGGATTCATTATACCAATAGAGCATGCTGAATGGATCTCACCAATTGTCATTGTTCCTAAAAAGAATAAGCAACTACGAATCTATGTGGACTATCGAAAACTGAACGCAGCTACGGTGCCTGATCCATTTCCACTATCTTTTCTTGACACCATGCTTGATAGAGTAGCAGGACATGAAATGTATTCATTCCTAGATGGATACTGTGGGTATAATCAAGTTAGAATGGCTAAACAGGATATACCAAAGACCGCTTTCATTACCAATTGGGGTGTTTTTGCTTGTACCGTAATGTGGTTTGGATTAAGAAATGCCCCAAGTACTTTTGAGAGGTGTATGCAGGAAATATTCTCCCCTTACCTTACCTCATTTATGCAAGTTTATCTTGATGATTTTTCGTTATTTGGAAAAATGGTAGCACACCTGTTCCATTTACGGTGTTGCTTTGAGAAGTGCAGAGAATACAGACTCTGTTTAAACCCAAACAAATCCGTGTTTGCGGTTTCATGTGGAAGGCTACTTGGCCACATCGTATCTGCACAAGGTATACAGGTGGATCCAGATAAAATTACAGCTGTGTTAGAAGCATCTGTGCCCACTACACCTAAGGAAAGTATGCGCTTCATGGGCCAAGTAAGATGGCATGGTCGGCACTTACGGTGGCTTGCTCATTTGGCAATACCACTGAACAAGTTAATAACCAAGACTCCTTGACAATTTGAATGGACTTAGGAATGTCAAGTTGCTTTTGATCGTCTAAAGGGATTACTAACACAGGTTCCAATCCTACAGCCTCCTGACTAGGATCGTCCATTTCATATATTTGTTGATGCTTCAGATATAGCAATTGGGAGCGTTCTAATGCAACACACCGATAAGTGGTTTTGGTCTGTGTACTATGCCAGCCGAAGGCTTGCTCCTGCTGAGAAGAATTACTCTGTAACTGAAAGAGAATGTCTGGGTTTAGTATACTCTGTCAAGAAATTCAGGCATTATTTACTTGGCCACAAATTTACTTTTCTTGTAGATCATGCTGCACTTGTCTATCTAGTTTGGCAACAGCATTTAGGTGGTCGATTAGCGTGATGGGTTCTGCTTTTACAAGAATTTGATTATGAAGTTATTCATCGGCCAGGCAGTTCACATGCCTTAGCAGATTTCCTTTCTCGTTTAGATTTCGGTGAAGCTCCAGTTGGTATAGATGACACAACGCCAACAATTTATGTTTCTGAACCAACCAATGATGAAATTGCAGACCCACCTATGCCATCTACCTATTATGATCAGATATTGACATTCCTTACTGATGGATACCTTCCTTACTGATGGATACCTTCCTTCTCAGGCTTCTCCTGCAATGCGTAGGAAAATTGCAGTGTACAGTCGCAAATTTCGGTTAATTGCTGGAGAATTATACTATATGGATTACACAGGAATTCTACTTCGTTGTATTCCACCACATGAAGTTAACTCGGTCATTATGTTGGCTCATTCAATTCCATCCGGTGGACATTTTGCTGCAGATTTAACACACCGGAAAATTCTGCAGAGTGGACTTTGGTGGCCTACTATGTACAAGGATGTATTGCAGTTTGTCAAAAAATGTGATAATTGTCAGAGGTTTGGACAGCCCCTACATCATTTTTTCCCTCTACAACCTATCTTGCCATTAGAACCTTTTCAGAAGTGGGGTCTAGACTTTATCGGACCTATTACACCGCCAACAATACTCAGCAATAATCGTTATATTCTAACCTGTACAGACTATGCAACCAGATGGGCAGAAGCATGGGCTTTAAAATCTGCCACAACTGTTTCGGTGGCAAAGTGTCTAATGAAAGATGTCTTTCCGCGTTTTGGCTTACCTCTAGAGCTTGTTACAGATCAGGGCACTCATTTTGTTAACAATCTAATGAAAGTACTCACACATTCTTTTCAGATCACGCATAAATTCAGTTCCATATATTATCCTCGTGCAACACCCTTCAAACTAGCTTATGGATTGGAAGCTATAACACCCATGGAAATTATTGTGCCAAGCTTACGTATGGCTCTCACTCAGAAATTAATACCAGAAGATTCTTTATCATTTCGGCTAGATACACTCAGAGAATTGGATGAGCACCGATGGCAAAGTTTTCTAACTATGTAGGAAGTACAACTAAGACAAGCTCGAACACATGATCGCTATCTAAGGACCCCAGTTTTTATGGTGGGACAACTTGTACTATTTTACAATCCAAAGTCGAATCGCTCTGCTGGAAAATTCAAGTTACGATGGTTTGGCCCCTACCAGATTTCTGAACAAGTGGGCCCCGCAACATTTCGGTTGACTACTTTGACCAGAAATCCTCTTCCAAAAGTCGTCAACGGTTCGAAGCTACGGCCGTATCAACAAACATCTAATCCGCACTGAAACGTTTCGTGGTTGGTCGCGTCTTTTGGCGTTCTCTTTTCTTTCCTTTTCTTTTATTTTATTTCCTTTTGTTTTTGCACGCTTAAAATAATAAGTATGTAAATATCCGCGTTTTGATACCTAATTATGTCAACAACCACCCTGCCCTTTCCAGCGACTCATACATGCACACCAAAGTTAAGAAGTTATCATCTCAACAACGAAAGATTATTAGTGATTTTGATTGCTCCCCCACTGCCGAACATCTACTTAACCTTCTCCGTTTCGCCAAAAATTGCTATTGTGCTTGCGTGATTTGTGTGATTGTGTATACCCTGTGCGTTTGCGTTTTGTGCTTGCTATCTTCGTGTGCACCATGGAAGCTCTGGCAAACTATGCCGCCTTCCGTGAAGGACTCCTTGCCGAGGTAGGAGAGTTTCTGCGCACTCGAGGGTTAAGCAATTTCGCTGAAGTGCCGTGGCATTCAGTGGATTTCCACCCCTTCTACGCCCAGATAATAGCCACCATCGTTGCAACTCCTGCCACCGAGTAGAGTTGGCCAATCAACTCCCTACCATCCCGTACACTGATCACCTTCCAAACTTTCGCTGAATCATTTCGACTCCTATCGCAAGGTCGAGAGAATGGCCCGAATCTGCCATTAGCCACCATGAATCAGTTATTCCCTAGGCATTCATCCAACGAATACGCGATCCTATATCGATCGGAACCTAAGAGATCCGCCCTTCAGTTCTTAGTAGCTATCTTGAACCTACAGAAACGTACTTATGGAATATCGCTCTACTCCGCTATTGATTTAGCTGCTCGAGAACCAGTGAATTTTGCGTCGTACTTCTTCCACTGCATTCACAAAGAATGTGTGGCAATCATCAAAGAGGTAAACAAGGGAGGAATGCCAAGATCGAGACTCCCTCATATCCTATCCTTCCTGTTCCCGGCCATTCTTGCAGCACAACCACCACCCAGAGGCCCGATCCTGCACCATGAAGAGTTGGCACAACTATTTGAAGATGATGAAGAAGACGAAGAGGAACTCAATCAACTCTTCCGCCGAAAAAGAATTAGGATCAGTTCATCTGAAAGTGAAGCATAGGGTTCAGCCAGAGATGACAAAGAAGAGGAAAAACAGGATGAAGAAACCTTCCATGACACCACAACATCTATACATCACGAATCTTCCACACAGTCATCATCAGAACGACAACAAGAACAGGAGGATCACACCAAATCCAACACAAGCTCGTCACAAGAGGCATCACAACAACAATCAGAGCAGGAAAACCAAAGAAATGAAGAACAGATCGTTAAAGAAGTCTTCGACAAACTTCTGAAAGCAGTTGAGTCCATAGCTGCCGAAACTGCACAACAAACAACATAAGAGGTAACAGAACCTAACCCTATCCTGCCCACTCCACCACCGGAACCTCCGCTTAACCCCATCCTTCCTATTCCAACCAATGTACCCGATGAACCCGCAGCTTCTTCATCTTCATCGCCTAACTACTCTCCACCGAACTCCAAGCAACTCCTCACTGCATCCTCTTCCCAACCTCGTCCCCCTCCTCTAGTCCCATCCATCCCCGTATTCTCAGAGTTAGCGTCAATGGGTCAACTGCTAATCAAATTATCACAACAAATCCCTACGCAAATGAAGCAAGTAACGGAGAATATTCGCAATGAATTTCAACATAAAGTAGATATACTAGAAGCCGACATTAGCCCCCTAGAGGAAGAATTACTAGTAGCCAAAGCCGAAAACCACTCCCTACAAGAACAACTGAAGGAATTACAGGCCAGAATTGCCGAGCAGGAAATGGTTACCAATGAGAGAGATGCGACAGTGGCTGAGCTCACAAAGAAAGAAGAATCATTACAGAATGCAAATGCCGAAATCAGTCAAATGAAGCAAGAGCTACAGGATAAAGAAGATGCCAGAGTCGCCTTAGGCAATTTATTAGAAGAAACCAGAATTCAGCTACACGAAGTAGTACAGCAAAGCCAGGAACAGTAGAGGCAGGCTAGAAAAACAGAAGAAGAACTACAAAGAACAAAAGAAACTTTATCAGATGTCAACAACATGCTTAAACACTATTTGACCAAGGAAGCTCAAACACAGAAGTTAATAACAGATCTCCGAAGAGAAAGGGATGCATACTCTAGAACCATAAATTTTCAGAATCAAGAAATCGAAAGTAGGGAGAATCAGCTAGAAAATCAGAAAGAAAGAGTAAGCAAGATGGAGAAACAAGTTGCAGATATGAAGGTATCCAGAGATGCGGCGCTCTCGAACGAATTTCATTTACAAGAAGCCTTTCTGCAGACTCAGGCAGAAATTTTGCTGACCGAAGCTATTTCATTAAGTTCTGTAAGAATAGATGCACAATTAGTAGAACCGGACACTCTCAAACAGATGTTAGAAACTTTAAAGAAGAAAATTGCCCAAACCTTTAGATTAGCTAGAAACATGTATTTAGACGGAATTATAGAAGAACAGTAATTTTGTAAAACTTGCGGGTTCGAGTCCACCGTGCGTGCCAGAGTGTTAGTCGACCGCCAGATTGGAAGTTGTATAACTGAATCTTGTTTTGCACGCACAAAAAGTTGTTACACTGACAGTTGTAATCTTTTATATAAAGCAATGAAAAGAGATGCTCAGTGACGATTCGTGGAATCACCAGACTGTCCGTCTAGGTGATTGTCTGAGCATTGCTATAGCGTTGTTTGTCTAATTTTTGAGTATTCTAAGTATATTGTGTGTATCCGTGTTTTTTGTCTATCGATCTCTGTTGCGGTTGTGGGTTTCATTTACATCCAGTAGATCGTTGGACTGTTGTCTGAGTAAGTTGTTTGCGAGTCTCTATTGGGATTGTTGTGTTAATTCGTGTATCGTGTTGTTCTTTTTCTTGGAATGTTCTGCCAGTGTGTGGTGAAGTCTGTGTAGCTGTGGTAGCGCTTCTGGTATTCGGGTTTGTATTGTGTTGTCTTCAGTATTGAGGTCTAGGTTCATACCGCAAAGTTTAAGCTACGGTAAGAGCCGTCCTAAGTGGCGTACTGAATATTTAGCACTGTGTGTCTGTAACTGTTCAGTCCTTTTGTGTCTCCGATTGAGTATGACTATGAGCACTGTTCGGTGAATGTTGAATTATTGCTATTATTCCTAATGTTACTACAATGTGTATTTGGAAAGAGGTCTGAGGTAACCCGGTATCACGATACTAATCGTCTGGTACAGTGTGTTCGACAACCTTGGAAGAGTTAGAATGATGAACCGTAAAGATTGAGAAGGGTACACCAATTCGTGATCGAAGTCTTGAATGTTAGTATATTGTGGTGTGAAGTCATTTTGGGAAACAAGCATAGGGCCTCTGTTTTTACAGACCCCTTCCACTCCCAAGAACCCAATATTCGTTTAAACGCGTTCTGATAGTTAGAACAAGCGTTTAACACTTTAACAATTGTTTGCTGCACATGTTCTGGTATTTCAGCACCACAATCAAGTCCTAAACAATTGACTGACACACGACAATGTGCTACAAAACAAATATAGTGATATGCATGGTTGCATGGCATAAGGTGCACTATAAAACTCACCCTCTCTTCAATATTCAAACCACATGCTATGCACATGGATGAAACACTGAGTACGAGGGCTGATGGTAACTCTGGGGGAGGTAATGGCAATAATGGTGACAATTCATTTGAATCCATCATGCTTAACATGTTCTTTACAAAGGAAAGATGTTGATTTGCACTCTTCAGCCGATTCTAATGCAACTTATATTCAGCCTGTGTATGTAACAATCCAAATGATCATTATTGAACCTTAGATAAATGTTCCAACCAATGTCAATAAAGCTAAATATTACCTCTAGTTCAGGCACCTTGTCATTCTCATCTGTAACAGCTCTAGATTAACAGTATATATCTGAATTTGCATCTCCAATTGAATTCTCCTCTCACGAGACATTCCCACATCACATTTCAATTCATCTATGGATACTTGTAACTTTTTTCTCATCTCAATGGCTGCTGTAGCCATCTTAGACTCAACAGCCTTTGATAGCTTCGCTTGATCCAAATCAAGCTTGACCCTATCCAACTTATTTTGTTCACTATCAATTAACAATTCTAAAGTACATATAACCATAGTACCCTCCACTCGCCTTATGGCAGCAACTGTCGTACCTTGTCGAGCATTTAACTCAACATCTTCTTTCTGTTCCTACAAGTTCGCATCCAAAGGCTTTAAAAGTGGTGAAGCATCATCGTTCAAACAGCTGTAAAACCTTTGCATCTTCGATTGAAATGTACCCATCTTCCTGCATCTTTCAATAGAAGCTTCTGCAGCTACAGCCCATGCCACTTGGTACATAGCTGGATTTTTTGATGTTTGAGCAGTGGTACAGTTTTCAAATGCAAAGGCTCTAGCAAATTGTACAGACAATTCATAGGTTGTTGGTACCTCCTAGTAGACTTTTGGATGTAACACCATGAGTGCATCATAGAACTCTTGCCTGACATATTTAACTTTCATCTTCCCCTTGAGTCGAGTTACCTTGAAGACAAACAACTGATCTGCCTCACTAACCGATTTTTCTGATATATTACCTAGATCTATACCAGTGATAGATAGGCCATAAACGGTGTGGAAATCCTCTTTTTTCTGGTAGAGTACACTGTGTCTAACACTTTTGGATATGCTAGATATATCCACCTACATCAACAAGGCAAATTGTTTCATAAATGCATGCCCATTACTCCAGTTGTAGCACCAAAGATTAAGTGTAGAGTCCCTATATCTTTGTGGTTTGTGGATGCAAAAAAGAAGGGTCCTATAGAGATCTACATATAACACAGAGATACATGCAACAACTTTTGTATGTATTAATGATTCACTACATGCAAATCGTTACATCATGCAACACATGAGTGAGCCGCAGCTATTAAGGCATTATTTCTGGGACATGGCATTTGGCCACATGGTTCATAGGTGGCACATCCACGTAATCGTAGTTAAGCCGCTTCAATACTCCCCTATAACTAGAGTACTGGAATGCGGCATAGATGTTACTTGATTTCAACGATTCCAAGATGTTTCCTGTAGAAGATGAACTTATCTGCTCCCACAAGCTTCGTAAGCATATCAACCCAAATTAGATGAGCTGATACATATGAGAGATGAAGTTTTTTCTACTCTACAAGATCACATATAAAATGAAACTTTAAATCAACATGTTTTCTTTTCTCTGTCGTTGGTAAGAGCTCTTGCATGACCGTTTGGATCCAAAGGCCTTCTTTTGCCGTGAGAGCTAAGGCCACAAATTTAGCTTCTGTTGATGATAATGCAACTACTATGTGCTTCTTGGAGAACCAAGTGCTATTTGCCATTTAACTAGCTGTAGAACTAGCCTATTAAATTACACAACATTAGACACACTGATTGATATCATATTTGGAGCTTACCTGGTCCATTGCTTCCGCTTCAATGATAGACTCTTAATGGACGGTGCCTCTCCTCTGCCGAAAATTATGGCTCTTACATTAGAACCATAGAAATTACTCCTAGCCATGCAAGCACCTAAATGTTGCATGCATGGATGATAGACCCCATACTTGCTCATACTCGTTCCATACTTTCTCATACTCATTCCCAGAGATTGCATTTCACCTTCATCGTCTGATGGAACAGCTTCGTTGATGGTAGCTTTCTCTCGCGACTGACGAAGTCATGCGGACCTTCTGTGCTCCACTAGCACATACTCCATAGACTCACCACCTTGTGGAGTAAATGAGGACTAATGACATTTACTATGAGTAGTGATCATACGTCTAGCAAATTGAAATTTTATGAATTTACTTTTTTGATATTTAAAATGCTTTTGAAATAGCTAAAAAGTGACGGGCCTAAAAGTGATAAATACTCCTAAAAAGTGTTCACATTTGCTTTTACCCAATGCTGTTCTATTGTGGTGTGTACCTACATGAAAACTGTTGGAGGAGATGGTGGATAATCACAAGAGATGAGATGGTGTAGCTAAATCTTGCCTCACACCTGCCATAATTGATGGTTGGAGAGTTTTGTGGGCCTCCTTAGTTAGCTAATAAGCATAAATGATCATATATGTTGCTTGGAAGATAATGCACAAATGATAGGATCAAAACAGATAGGTAGGCATATGAATCAATGCACAAAACTTGCTTCTTTGGTTGAGACACTTGCTCAGTATTTTATTGAATTCTCTGGTATAGTAGCAATTAACAAAATTCCTTTTGGAGAACTTAAATAAGCTTAACAAGCTACCATTCATGATTGGAATCATCTAAAATGATAAACTATATGCAGAGAATTATCTTTAGCAAGTAAGGCAACCCTCTTGACTTTTATGGGTTTACACAGTCACATACCAGTGAGTATTACTTGACAGTTATCTAACGATTGTGAGAACCAACTTCAATGAAACTTTGTAGGAACAAAATACACAATATTTTGGAGATGTGATGCTTTGAATCATGCAAAATGATGCACTACACAGTGAGAACCAATTCATATAAGATCACTATTCTGATAGAGTGTGACAGAGATATGAGAGTAGGAAGTAATGAACATGTATTGACTAAATCATATAAAATTACAAAGTCATTGGCAATAAGAAATTGCTCAATGGATATAGGTTGAGTGAGCTATATGGTGTGAGCTCCTCTTCACAATGAAGGTACAAAGAAATGATCTCAGAAGTTCAAGATACATGTGGGATCTTTATGTTCATGTTTTATAGCTTTTTTGTTGGACCCAACCATTGGAATTTGAATTCAAATCTCCACCTAAAAGTTATCCTAAAGTATAGGATTGATTCTCTTTTGAATTCAGCTACCAAATGGATACGAGATAGATGCTTCCTAACTCCTCATGGGTCTACATCACTTTTACTAAGAGTAATTCCACTCAAAGTTACAAGAGGTGATACATATGAAGCTTCTTCAAGTGATATGCCAATACATCAAGCTAATGTATATACATCAAGTATGTAGGCTTGGGCTTAATAGAACCAACAACTTGATCTCTTGTAGTCCAATCATTAATTTGAACCAACAACTTGATCTCTTGCAGTCCAATCATCAATTTGAACCTCTTCAACTTTGTTCCACCAATTCTTTAGTAAGTAAATTTGCACATTGCAAATGAGTTGATACATATGCCAATGAATGTCCTTTCTTAGCAATTTTTCTCTAACAGAATGATAATGCACTTCAATGTGCTTAGTCCTGGCATAGTACACACGATTAGCAACTAAATGAAGTGAGCTCATGTTATCTCCAAATATGGTTGGAGTGTAGGAATGTATCTCCAAATCTGCATACAATTGCTTAAGCCACATAACTTCTTGAGTTGCATTAGCCAAACCTCTATACTCTACTTTTGTGGAAGATAAAGCCATAGTTGGTTGCTTCTTGGATGACCATGCTATGAGCTTTGAACCTGCAAAAGATAGGTACCCTGAAGTGCTCCTCCTATCATCCTTGGAGGTACTTAAGCACCCTCTTTGCAGCTTCCATGTGTGCCTTCCTTGGTACATGCATGAATTGGCTCAATGTACTCACAACATATACAATATCCACTCTTGTTAAAGTAGCATTACTCACAAGTTGAAACCATGTAATATCATCAAGTGGTTCACCTTCATGTGAACTTAGCTTAGGATTGATCTCCATAGGAATACCTGCATCTTTAGTGTTCTCCATTTTAAATTTGACCAACCTATCATTTATGTACTTTCTTTGTGTGATGAATATACTTGAATCTGTATACACAAGTTCTAAGCCAAGGACATAAGTCAACAACCCTAGATCATTGATTTTGAACTCCTTCATCAACTGAACCTTGACCTGCTTGATACCTTCAGAATCATTATGCGTAATAATGATATCATTTAAATAGACACACAAGTAGATGATCTCTAATTTATATTTCTTCACAAACAAAGAAGAATCTTCCTTGCTTGCTACAAAGCCTTGATCCTGCAAATAGGTAACAAGTCTATGGTTCCAAGCTCTAGGAGCTTGCTTGAGACCATAGAGTGCTTTTCTAAGCTTGCATACATCTCCTATTTGTTCTTCATCTTCAAAACCTGGTGGTTGTGCCATATATACTTCTTCTGATATCCAACCATTCAAAGAAGCATCCTTGACATCTAACTAATATAAATTCCAATTTTTGGATGCAGCAAGACTTACCAATACCATGATTGTTGGCATCTTTGGCACAGGTGAAAATGTTTCTTCGTAATCTAATCCATGTGTTTGGGCAAATCCCTTTGCCACTAGTCTTTCCTTGTACCTCTTTATAAAACCATCAGAGTTCTTTTTAGCTTTATATATCCACCTTAAACCAATTACCTTCATATCTGATTTCTTGGGAAATAGGTTCAAAGTGTGATTCTCCTGCAATGCTTCCACTTCTTCTTGCATGGCATCTCTCCATTCTTTCTTCTTCTTAGCCTCTTAAAATGAAGAAGTCTCCCCTGGCATTGAATCTTTAGTGATGTACACAGAGTGCTTTGTGACTAAGGATGTATCATATCTATTATTACCTTATGGGATTCTTACTTTCTCTTTGAGACCCTCTTAAAGCTTGATTGGAAGACTCAGTTAGATCCTCTAATTTCTTGTGTTTGCACTTGCCTCTTGACTTCCAATCTTTGAAGTCAACATGCCCCTCATCTTCTGAGTCGATGTCTGCTTCTTGGTGTTGGTCTGCTTGAGTTAAGGTTGGAAAATCATTTTCCAAGTCATATGGTAATTTGACTTTCCTGCAATCATCTTCAAACCAAGAGCTTTTCTCATCAAAGACTACATCCCTACTAACTATGAATGCCTTGTTAGTGGGATTATAAAGTCTATATCCCTTTTGAATCTGATCATACCCAATGAATATGCATTTCTCAGCCTTAGGGTCAAGTTTCCCTCTGATTTGTGATGGGATGTGTGCGTAGGCAATGCATCCAAATATCTTGCAATGATCCAATGAGGGCCTCCTGCCACTCCAAGCTTCATATGGTGTCATGCCATCCAATGACTTGGATGAAAGCCTCTTAACCAAATAGGTAGCTGTAGAAACATCCTACACCCATAAATAATTAGGTAATTTTTCTCATTTAACATAGACCTAGTTGCCTCAACAATTAACATGTTCCTTCTCTCTGCCACTTGGTTCAATTCAGGAGTATATCTGGTTGTTACTTCCCTCTTTATGCCATTGTCCTATAGAAATAGATCAAACTCATGTGAAAAATACTCACCACCTCCATGAGACCTGATTCTCTTCAAGTTTCTTCCTGTTGGTTCTCCACTAATGCCAAGTATTTCTTAAAACATGTAAACACCTCATCCTTGTGCTTCATAAAATAGAGAGTTTTCCACCTACTTTAATCATCAATAAAAGAGACATACTACCTTGATCCTGAGATGGATGGATCTTTGCTAGGACCCCACACATCAGTGTGTACAAGCTCCAAATAATCTTCATGAATGTATCCTTTTTTGTTGAATGGTTGCCTATGAGCTTTGCCAAATTGGCAAGATCCACATTTATAGATCATATGCTACTTGGTCACATTAGGAATCCCAAGCATGCTTTGATCCTTGCAAATTTGCTTCAGAGTTCTCTCTCTCCTACGTGTCCTAGTCTCTTGTGCCATATTTCCAACTCTAATAGGGTTTGCTCTCTATAATTAAATAGTGCTATGTTCCTTGTGTCTTCAATTTCAAAAGTAAATAATCTACCTGACTTCTCGCCTTTGGCTATCCTCTTGAATCCTTGTTGGGGGTCTTCCACATATGCTCCATGCTTTGTGAACCGGACTTGTAGACCTTTCTCTACTATCTGCCCAACACTAGTTAAATTTTTTGTTATGGTAGGCACATACAGAACTTTGCTTAAAAGGTTCATACTACCATCTAATGTCTTAACATTTTCAATTTTCTTGACTGAATGCTTGGTGTCATCACCTGTTTGTACCTCATGCTTTCCCTTTAGTTCTTCTAGATCAGATAAGAGTGCTACATTCCCTGCCACATGATTTGAACAACCTGAGTCAATGTAAAAGGGATGCTCATCATCTTTACCTTGCTTGGATGTCATGTTCATAATGAGAAGAGATTCCTCTTGATCTTCAATGTAGTTATTGAAATCCCTTCTTCCTCTAAAGCCTCCTTGATATTTGTTGTTGTTGTAGCCTTGATTGTAGTTGTGGTTTTAGTTGCCTCCACCATTGTTGTACCTGCCTCTTGTTTGTCCATAGCCTCCTCTATGTAAGCCTCTTCCCCTTTGGTTCCTTTTATTTTTGAGAATTCTTTAGTAGTGAAGTTGTTGAGACCACATATGTTGCATGGTGAGTTGTTGTAGGGTACGTTTGCTTACCTCCTCTACCCCTACCTCTAGCACCTCTTCCTCTTCCTGCATAATTGGCTTCAGAGGTACTAGCCTCTTCATCTTGTTTCTTACTTTTACCTTTATCCTTAGCTTTATTCTTATATGTATAAAGGGCAGAAGATTGGTAACCTCTTGAGTTCTCACCAATTCTTTTGAGCTTTGCTTCACTCGTGAAGAGTTGTCCCATCAAGGTGTTCAGATTAGTTATCTGCATATCCATGTAGAGATCCATTGCAATGGTGAAGGATTCCCACTTCTCATCAGCTTTAATCCCATTGATGATCTGCCTCACTATGTGCTCTTCCTCTATCTCCTCTCCAATGATTGCAAGTTGATCTGCAACATCCTTGGTTTTGGTTACATAGTCGGCCACTCCTTGCTTTTATTGCTTCTTGAGAGTTGTGAATTCCATCCACAACTGGTTTTTCTCTTGTGTTGGAGGAGAAATATGATGAAATCACTTCCCAAGTCTCCTGGGAGGTTTTATAGTTTCTAACATGAGGTAACAAGAAATCAGAAATTGAGTTTAGTAAGTATGACCTTCCAAGAGCATCCTTTGCACACCATGTAGTTAGCTTCTCTTGATCTTCCCTTGTTGGTTGATTCTTGCTTCTGAAGATTGGCATGTCTTCATGTCTTGAGATGTATCCATACAAGATTCTCCCTTGGAGGTATGCTTGCATCCTTAGGGACCATGTTTGTTGGAGTTAGACATCTGCGGAAGCACGCGAACAACAGAAGGAAGAAGAAGAAGCTTGGAGCACAACACACAATACTGAATGTATTACTAGAGAATGTACAAAGATAAGTAGCCCATTAGGGTAATAGGCGTATATACAAGCCGAGGGAAAAAACCTCCTAAAGAGGGAAAAAATAGCCCTGACGGTCCTAGTGTGTTCACACACATCACTACCTAAATATATCAACAAATACCCCATAGGAGTGATGTTGTGAACAAGGATCTGGTACTCATGTATAAGGAAGTGCCAAGCTATGTGGAAATCACTCCACAAAAGGAAGTAAGTTGAAAGCTTTGCGGAAAGCTTCAGACTTCTCCCTAGGCAGAGCCTTCGTGAAAAGGTATGTAATGTTCTCGTGCATGGGCACATATGCCAAGATGATCTCCCCAGCAGAGAACCTCTCCCTGACATAATGATAATGCACCTCAATGTGCTTAGTGCGAGCATGGAACACAGGGTTCCTCGCAATTGCCAGTGCGCTCTGACTGTTTGTGAAGATGGTGGTGGCAGAAGACTGACCAACACCCAAATCAGCCATAAGGCATCTGACCCACACACACTCAATACTTGCTGTGAAAGATGCCCTATACTCAGCCTCACAACTAGAAGTGGCCACAGTAGGCTGCTTCTTGCTCAACCAAGATATACATGAGCTACCAAGCATGAAGCAAAATCCACTAGTGGACACACGAGTGTCATAGCAACCAACCCAATCAGAGTCAGAAAAAGCATGCAAATATGGCGGTAGTGATTCCCCCTTGGGATAAAACAACCCAAGTAGCCAGAAAGATGCACTTAACCACTTGCCAATGCTTGACTCTTGGGCAATGCATAAACCTGCTCATCTGTGAGATAGCAAACTGAATATCTAGCCGAGTAATGCATAAGTATATCAAGCATCCAACAGCGTGCTGATAGAGAACAACATCAAATGCATCTCCAGCATCATGAACACTCATTCGTAAACCTGTTTCCATAGGAGCGGCAATAGGTTTACAGTCTTCAAGGCCAAAACGCTACAATAATGTGTCAATATATTTCATTTGACACAAAGCCATTCCACCATCAACGTGCATAAATTGAATGCCCAAATAATGATGCAAATGCTCCAAATCAGACATCTCAAATGAGGCATGCAAATAAGCCTTAAAATCAGCAATATGCTTCTCAATAGGACCAATGAGCAGCATGTCATCAACATAGACAACAATGATCAGAAGCACATCATTAGCACGCTTAACATATAAGGTGCTTTCAGTTGGACTGTTCTCAAAACCATGTGCAATCAGATAGGCATGTATCTTCTCACACCAATGACGTGGTGCTTGCTTTAAACCATATAATGCCTTCTTTAACCTGCACACCTAGTTTTCATGCCCTTTTTGCACAAAGCCACGGGGCTGAAAAACATAAACTTCTTCATGCAAGTCACCATTCAAAGATGTTGTTTTAATGTCCAGCTGATGTACATTCCAACCATGATGGGATGCAAGTGCATAGATGCTCCAAACAATAGTCATACGACATGTAGGTGCAAAGGTCTTATCAAAATGAATGCCTCTTTCATGTGCATTACCCTTTGCAACAAGCCTAGCCTTATACCTGTCAATTGTTCCATTAGCTTTACGCTTCAGCTTGTAAACAATAGTCATACGACATGTAGGTGCAAAGGTCTCATCAAAATCAATGCCTCTTTCATGTGCATTACCCTTTGCAACAAGCCTAGCCTTATACCTGTCAATTGTTCCATCAGTTTTACGCTTCAGCTTGCCAATCGCCTTCTTGCGAGGAGGCAAGTCACATAAAGACCAAGTACCATTCTTCATTATAGAATCATATTCAAATTGCATAGCAGCCATCCAATTTTTTAAATTTTGTGCTTCATCAAACGAAACAGGCTCATTCTCATCATAGAGACTAGATGCATCCATAGCATAGCAATCTGATGCAAAGGAGGCACTATGAGAGCTTGAAGGAGCACCATATGATAGAGGTGCATCTAATTTGCTGTCACGCAAAGTCTGCACCAGCCATTTTGGCATAGTTTTTGCCTGCTCAATATCAGCTCTCTCATCAACAAGTGCATCATGTAAATCTGCATCAGAAATGGAATGATCTGCATCATCACCTGAAACCTGCAAGGGCTCAGAAGTTGCCTCATTAGGACCAGCACTAGACTGTCCACCTATAAAAAGAGGCAACAAAGTATCATACATGTCTTTGGAGCTAACAGATGTCTCCTTAGTACATGAAAGCAATGGCTCAATATCATCTTCCACAAAAACAACATCACGGTTAACCACAATGCTTTTAGTCTGTGGATGATACAAACAATAGACTTTACTTTCAGAACTGTACCCAACAAAAATACATTTTATTGCTTTATCATCCATTTTTTGTGATGTTGTTCATGCACTAATGCATATGCCAGACAACCAAAAACACGCAGATGAGCAATAGATGGCTTCCGATCATGCCAAGCCTCATATGGAGTGATAGATTGCAGTGCTTTAGTGGAAAACTTGTTATGTACATATGCTGCACACATCACAACCTCAAGCCAGAAACTATGTGGTAAAGCTTGACTCTTGACCATACACCTCGTCATCTCCATGAGTGACCTGTTCTTTCGTTCAACAACTCCATTTTGTTGAGGTATATACGGCAGTGTACACTGGTGTTTTATCCCACATTCAACGAGAAATGCATTAAAATCAAAAGACATATATTCCCCCCCCCCCCTTGATTAGAATGGAGGGTGCCCATTTTACAAAATTTTCAGCCAAAACAAAAAATTGTTTGAAGTACATGAACACTTCGGATTTTCCTTCAATGGATATACCCATGCATGCCTGGAAAAATCATCAATGAAAGTCACACAGTAAAGATAATTTTCAAAAGAAGGTGTTTGCATAGGACCACAGGCATCACTATGTACAAGCTGCAATTTTTGAGTAGCCTGAACTGAACCATCTTTTGGAAATGAGGAACACTGCATTTTGCTCAAGATACAGCCTTCATGAACATGTTTTCCAGGTGCCTAAAGTTTGGGCAAAGAGGACACCATTTTAGATTTTTGTAGGCGTAGCAAACTAGCAAAATTCAGATGACCAAAGCATGCATGCCAAAGCTTTGCATTTGACATAGACTAAGAATCATGTACTGCACATGCCAAATCATTCACAAATCTTTCATAGTCTATGAGCTTATACAGCCCACAACATAAGATGCCAGAAGCAATAATCACATCGCCATTTGACAGATCATGAGCTGTACACCTGTCATCAACAAATTTCACAACCAAGCCAATCTTGGCTAATGCATAAACTGATAACAGGTTCATTTTGATCCTTGGCACAAATAGAGCATCTGACAAAGTGAAAGACTACCATCAATAATAGTCAAAATGATCTTACCAACTCCCATAATAGGATAAGAGGAGTTGTTGGCACATGTAATAGTATTCCCTCTAGGGGTAGGCTCAAGTGAAGAGAAGAAACTACGCTACGAGGTAATATGTTTGGTTGCCCAACTGTCAAAGTACCAAACATCTGAGTCTACTGCAGACATGCACTGCTCATGAGAAGATGGGTCAAAACTACAAACAGTAGTAAACCCCCATTCTTCTTCCTACACAAGATTAGCAGAATCTGTTTTTGGTGTAGAGGCCTCTGCAACAACCATTCCAACCTCTTTCTTCTTTGCCTCTTTAGCAGCCAGTTTTGGACAAGTCTTTATGATATGATCATTTCCTTTAGAGTACTTGCATAAGAATTTTTGCTTTTTTGATTTCTTTTCATTTTTGTCTTCCCTCTTCGATTGTGTAGAATTAGCAAATTTCTGCTTAGTAGTTGAAGAGCTCCATTTTCCTTTGCCCCTCTGACTAGCTAGGAATGCTTGATCTGCAACTCGCATAATGGACCTGTTCTGCCTGGACTGATCTTCCTGCAATAGAACAAAGACTAACTCCTGAAATGACAAGGCATTTGGATTAACTTTCATCATCAACTGAAGAGTAGAAGCAAGACTCTGGGTAATTGATTATATGCAGTGGAGTCAGTGATTCACTATCTACGCAAACATGTCAATACTTGGGAGTTTTATGATATTTTGACACTGGTCATACGCTCATTTTGCAGTGGATACTCTGGCAAAATTTTTCTAGATTTTTGGTTTTGTCAACTATAGAGTGGTCGATTTACTCCTTGATACACTTATTCTTTGGTGTTGAGATTCTTCTAGCTCCATTATCATTCCATTCACTTCTCTACCATCATGCATCCGAGGTCTCAAGCACATCCGATGGATCAAGGTCTAGTGCTAGTGTTCCAAGGAGGAGCTATAACTTGCAGGGCAAACACCATTTTGAGATCTGAAAATTTGATGGCACAAACTTTGCTCTATGGAAGAATTAGATTAAAGATGTGCTGATTCAAAGGAGGCAGTGGAAGCCAGTAAATGGAATTTCAAAGAAGCCTGCTGCATGGATGAAGATGATTGGGACGCGTTAGATGAAATGGCGAGGTCTACCATTCACTTGCACCTAGCAAATAATGTTTACTTTACAGCATTAGAGTGTGAAAGTGCAGAGGAACTTTAGAAGAAGTTATGCAACACATATGAGAAAGAGACTGCATCAAATAAAATCTATTTGATGAGAAAATTATATGACCTTTGTATGAAGGACATAGATAGTGTCGTTGCTCATCTAAATGAGTTTGATGCTATATTCTCTCAGTTACAGGCTCAAAAAATGGATACGGATAATGAAATGAAAGTAGTATTGTTGGTATGCACCTTGCCTTCATCATGGGATACATCTTGCACAGCTATTAGCAATAGTGCACCTGGTGATAAACTCATCTATGATGACATATGTCGAGCACTATTGAGTGAGGAGATTCGTAGAAAATCTATGGTTGGCACTTAGAGTGGAGATGCATATAATGTTCGTGATTCTTACCAAGGAAAGAATCAACAACGTGGCAGGAGCAAGAACAAGGAAAAGAATGGTCAATGGAATAAGAGTAGAAGTAGATCAAGGAAGAGGGATATCGAATGCCATTATTCTCATAAGAAAGGACACATGAAGAAAGATTGTTGTGCATTAAAGAATGCTAAAGGTAAAGGATAGAATGTTGATGGGCATGTTAAATAGTTACTTGCACCATCTACTTCAACTATGAAGATTGAAGAAATTAATGCTATTTCTGATGATGTTGATGTGTTGACACTTGATAGTACTGTGCCAACTGAGGCTCTTATGGCTGATTCTCTTTCCCACACCTGGTTGCTAGATTCTGGTGCTTCTTTCCATGTGACACCACATAGAGAATGGTTCTCTAATTATGCAGCAAAGTCTCTTGGTACTGTGAGACTTGATGATTCTTACTAGTGTGATGTTGTGGGATTGGAGATGTGGTTGTGCAGTTCATTGATGGTTCAAAATTTACTATGCATAATGTATGCCATGTACCTCAGTTATCACGCAGTTTGATGTCATTTGGTCAACTTGATGACCTTGGTTACAAGGTGGTCTTCTATGCTCAATCCTTTTGCATATCAAAGGGCAATATGGTTATTGCAAAAGGAAGCAAATTTGGCTCACTTTATCCTTTATTTGTATCACAGAAAGAACAGTTGTTAGCTGTTACTAAATAGCCTATGGGTTGTATTTGGCATGGTTGTTTGGGCCATATATCTTGTAGTGGAATGGAAAATCTTTCTCGTTCTGGCTACTTACCTGTGTTATCTTTCTCCGATTTTTTATTTTGTGAACATTGTCGAGATGGAAAGAAAACTAGAAATGTGCATAGAATGCACATTGACTCTTCAATTCAGCCTTTAGATCTCGTTCATACAGATGTGTGTGGTCTTATGCCGACTAGGTCCTTAGGTGGTCCTCTTTACTTTGTCACTTTCATAGATGATGCTACTAGAAAATTTTGGGTATATCCTATCAAATCGAAGGATGAGGTATTCCCTACTTTCAAAAAATGGCTTGCTTCAATCGAGATGAAAAAAGGAACTAAGCTTAAGGCTTTATGTTTATATAATGGGGGTGAGTATACCTCACATGAATTTAGCCTTTTTTGTTAGTCTAGAGGGATTCGTAGAGAGTTTACAGCTCCTTATACCGTAGTACAGAATGGTGTAGCTGAGAGGATGAATAGAACTATTCAAGATAAAGTAGTCTCTATGTTGCATCATGCAAACCTCTCACAAGGTTTTTGGGTAGAAGGAGTATTGACTGTAGTTCATGTGATTAACCTTTCACCTAGTACTGCCAAAGGTTTGAAAGTGGCACAAGAGTTATGGATAGAGAAGCCACCATATTATGATCATCTTCGAGTTTTTGGGTGTGAAGCATTGTTGCAGAGCAAAGAGGCACAAAAGAGGAGCCCCAAATTTTTCAAATTAATGGGCATATTTTTCTTCTTCAAAATCCTTGAAAATTCCCTCAAAGCTATGTAAATGCACTAGAGGAGTCCTCTAGATGCATAAACCCAACTCTTTGTACTATATTTCTTGTAAAATAGTAGGAAATCAGAGATTAGCCAATAAAGTGCCGGTCACTTGTGTGAAAGGACCATTTTTAGGGCACATGTATATAAGTCACTTTGTGACTCTTTGTAAAGAATTTTTGCCATTGTGAAGAACGAGAGCTCCAAAATTTCGAATTTGCTTCTTTCTTGCAGATTTTCATCTTCTCTATGATCTTTTCTGTGTATGTGAAGCTTGGACTGAGTGTGTAGTACTGTTATCTACCCCTCCCCATCACCTTTGAGCTACTGTAGTGTGTGTGTGTGAGCAAGTACGAGTTGTGGAGTGAGTGTGTGTGTTTCCCGCCATTCACTATTTTGGTCATAACTTGAAGAGCGGTTGTTAGATTCAAGTGAAAATACCATCAATAGATGTGTCTCATCGAGAGCTTCGAAATGAACCCACTATCGCCCATATTCGGAGTTTGGAGTTGGGAGAAACATTCAAATTTGTATTTACTACTGTAAGTGGTATCGCGGCACACACTTTCAGAGATTGAGTGAGTTGGAGAGGTAGTTTAGTCCTTTATCATGCATTTTAGCTGAAGCATTTCATTATCCATCATGTGCGCACATGTCCTCATACACTTGGTTAGGTCTATTCTTCGGATTGATAATTAAGTGTGTGTCAATCCACCACTATACGTACTTGTGTGGCAAATGAGATTTAGTCTCTTTGACACAAGTCCCTAAGACCTCATGACTTAGGTACACACATTTTTGGCGCTGTTGCCGAGGAACACGCCCAACCAAGGTGCCTTCCTGATGGTTATAGCTCTGGAGTGAAGAAATCATACTTGTAGAAGTGAATTCGTTCAGTGGCAAGTAGTGAGACACTTCAACACTTGTTACTTCACATATCGGAGGTGTGTGTAATGAGTTGTTAGGTTTAGGATTAGGAGAGAGGGAAAGAAGAAAGAGTTAGGGTTAGGTCAAGAAGAGAATTGGAGTAGGAGTAAGTGGAAAAGTACCAAGAAAAATCTCAAAAAAATTGTCAAGATAGTGTAGGATAGGTTTGAGTCATTAGAAACTATAAAGACCAAAAATTGTAGCTCATTTGACAACTGCTCAGAAGTTGGTATCACCTGCAGATAGCGACTAGTATCGCCGGTGTAGTATCGTGCAATACAAGCCCTCAAAGCATCTTAGTGAGCGACCTAAGCAACACACATCCAAGGTAAGCTACCTCAAGACTTTAATATCAAAAACACTGTAAAAGTGCATTAACACGTGATTAAAGGTGCATTCGGTATCGCGAGGTGGGATAAAGAGATTTAAGGGTTTTCTTGAGTGAGACAGAGAGTGAGGAGTGAGAGAGGAACTAAGGGGTACAAAATGTTTTGCATTTGGAGCTATTTTGGCTGTAGTATCGCGATCAGTTGAGTTTTGGTATCGTGATACTGAAATTCACTTGTATCGCGATACTCACCAAAGTATCGTATTGTCGCATACCACTTGAGGTATCATGATACTATTTTTGGTATCATATTGTCAAGTTGGTATCGCGATCACGATCTACTAGTGGTATCATATCGCGGTCCACTTGGTATCGTATCACTCCGGTCACCGTATCGTATCGTCGACCGAGCGGTATCGTATCACGTACAAATCTAGTATTGTATCATTGCCTCTCGTGGTATCATATCATGTGTAACAGGAGTATCATATCATGCAGAACTCAAGTATCGTATTGTGCATTGTTGCAGTATCGTATCGTAACCGTGCATCGGTATCGTATCGTGAGTATTCTTAGTATCGTATCGTGATGAATTTTAGTATCGTATCGTGCAAGTTTGAGGTATTATATCATGACTTGCGCTGGTGTCATATCGTTAGGATTCCAGTTTCGTATCATGTACTGCAGCAGTATCGTATCGTGCTTTCAGGTGGTATCGTATCGCAAAGTATGAAGATCAGCTCAAGAAGGAACAAGCCATCATCGCAGAGTGGGAGAAAAGGTATATGGATGACACAGTGAAACTTAGAAAGAAGTGGAAGATTGTAGAGAATAAATACCTTGAGCAATGCAATGAAGATGCAAATCAACTCGCGGTCATTGGAGAGGAGCTCCTCAAAAACAAAGAAAGGACTTTGAAAGAGGATGGAGAGTGTTAATCTCCAAAAGAACAAGGTATCCTTGATGTTAGACCACCTCTATATCAAGAATAACTTTAAACTCCAACCAATTTTGGAAGACAAGCACCAAACTATCAAGAATTTAGCTAACTGTGAAGAAAGCCATTTCACAGAAAAGTCTGCTGCACATTAATCACTCATTGATAAATCATTTGTAAGGTTTTTTATGAAACTTTTTAGGATGTGTTGCCTAGAGTTTCCGCACCTCCTCCAAGTTAAAACACTTCAAAAGATTAAGTAGATTATGAGAAATATTTCAAACAATCTACCTATGTCTGAAACTACCTTCTTGTAAAGTCAATATTGACACCTGCAACTTCTAACACATGGTTCTCCCAAACTAGAACCCGTTTAAGCAAATGCTTTTAGCCATAGATGGCCTACCTTCCAACTTAATTTTGTCCAAAACTTTACAGTGTGCACTGAGAACTGACCATTTCTTTGACCATCAAAATTGCACCTATTTGAGAAGACTCTCTATACTTTCTCACATATGAATGTTCCTACATAAAATTCTCTCAGCCTGTTTGCAATTGGACTCTCAAACTTTAACCATAGCTGAATTAACTATGGACTTAGATGTGTACAAAAGGATTTATGATAAAATCAAATACAGAAGGAGAACTAGAGAAAAAATCGATGTGCAATTCTCTGAACATTCTTTCTATTCAACTCTTCATACATCTGATGGATGATACATCCAATACACATCATCTACTCATCTATACTTCATCTTACACACCTAATAGGACCATCTATATGTATCCATATATACATATGAGTATTGATTCGTCATTACTTAAAGTATATTGAAGTATTTACAAAGCTAATGTACATATGTTTTAAAGAACTTTTGTATCTGAATCTTCTCTTCACTTCATGAAGTTGGACTTCAATCTTTTCTTCATCTCTTCACTTCTAGACTTCATATAATCACCAATTGTTGATTGTCCTGCTCCAACAGCTCCCCCTCAATCATCAATTGTGATTACCTGCATCTTCTTTATCCCTGCCATATCTTTAAACCTCTCCAACTTTGGTCCATCCAAGCTTTTTGTCATCATATTTGGAAGTTGATCTTTTGTAGGAGTATGCATAACTTCTATTTCTTTATCAACAACCTTCTCTCTCAGGAAATGATACTGAATTTCAATATGTTTAGTTCTAGCATGAAATACAGGATTTGCTGCCAAATATAAAGAACTCATATTGTCTCCACAAATGATAGGAGTACTCTGATCAATATCAAAACTCTTCATAAGAGTCTTTAACCATATTACTTCCTTTGCAACTTCTACCATGCCTTTGTATTCTGCTTCTAAAGATGATAAAGAAACTGTATGTTGCTTCTTAGAACACCATGAAACTAGCTTATCTCCCACATAACACAAGTATCCATGTGCTGATCTTCTATCATCAAAATTACCTACCCAATCTGCATCACTGTATATTTTGACTCTTGTATCTGAAGTAAATCCATAATACAGACCTTCTTTAAGTGTGCCCTTGATGTACCTAAGTACTCTTTGTCCTGCAATCCAATGTTCCTTTCTAGGACAATGCATAAATTGAGATAGAACTCCAACTGCATATGATAAATCAGGTCTTGTTAATGTAGCATAAATCAAGCTACCCACCAAGCTCTGATAAAGCTTCATATCTTTGAATTCTTCTCCTGCATATCTACTCAATCTATGATTCACCTCCATTGGAGTTGGTGCTATCCTGCAATCTTCCATTTTAAATTCGGTTAGCAAAATTTTCAGATACCTTTCTTGAGTTACATATACTCCATGTTGAGTATATGAAATCTCCATTCCCAAAAAGAATGACGAATTTCCCAAATCACTGATTTTGAATTCTTGCTCCATCTGCTTCTTAATCATGTGTATACCTTTGTCATCTGTTCCTGTAAGTATTATGTCATCAACATAAATACAAAATAAATACAAAATAAATAAATCCATGCTCACTTGCTTTGACTAGAAAACTACTATCTGCCTTTGATGCTTGAAATCCAAGTTCCTTTAAGAACTTTACAAGCCTATAATTCCATGCCCTTGGGGCCTGCTTCAATCCATACAAAGGTCTCTTGAGCTTACACACATAATTTGGATACACTTGATCTTTAAAACCATCTGGTTGTTCCATGTAGACTTCATCTGAAATATAACCATAGAAAAATGCATTCTTCACATCTAATTGAGACAATTTCCAACCTTTGCAAGCAGCAATTGCTATGAGAGTTCTTATGGTTGTCATCTTTGCAACAGGACTATAAGTTTCATCATAGTCCACACCATATGTCTGTGCATATCCCTTTACAACAAGTCTGGCTTTGTACCTAGATACACTTCCATCTGCAAACCTTTTTGTTTTGTAGACCCATTTACATCCAATGATTTTCTGACTATTTGGTTTAGGAACCAAATCCCAAGTCTCATTTTCCATCAGTGCATCATATTCCTCCTGCATAGCTTTTTCCCAATTCTTCTTTCCTTTGGCTTCATCATATGTGGATGGATCTTGATATGCTTTTAACATGTAAGCATAATCTTTAGTAGTGAAGAATGGAGTATCATAGCTATACCTTGTAGGTTGCCACTTGTGCCTAGATGACCTTCTGAGTTCTCCACTTCTTGAAGTTTCTGGTTCATCACATTCTGGATCAAACCTTGGCATTTCTTCAACTTCAACGTGTACTTCACTGTTCTCCTCTTCATCAAATATCTGAACCTTTGATTTACCTTTCTTTTGATTCACAACTTCTTCAACATTTGCATGAACATTAAGTGTACCTGCACACCAAGTACCTTGCTCATCAAATGTAACATCTTTAGACACAAGGAATTGATTGTGGATGGACGCCACAACCTATAACCCATCTGCTTGTCATCATAACCAATGAATACATACTTCTCTGCTTTAGGTTCCAATTTATGCCTCAATTGAGATGGCACATATGCATATGCCAAGCATCCAAATATTCTACAATGATCCAAGGTAGTTCTCTTACCCCACCAAGCTTCATATGGTGTCATACCCTGCAAAGCTTTACATGGTAACCTATTGACCAAATAAGTAGCTGTGTTTACAGCCTCAGCCCACAAATAATTAGGGCAATTTTTCTCCTTCATCATTGATCTTGCAAACTCAACAAGAGTTCTATTTCTTCTCTCTGCTACCCCATTTTGTTGAGGAGAGTACCTACAAGTAACCTCTCTCTTTATACTTGCATTCCACAAATAATCACTGAACTCATTAGAAAAATACTCTCCCCCTCCATCTGACCTTAGTCTCTTCAACTTTTGACCTATAATTCTTTCTGCATATGCATGATAGTGTTTAAATGTATTAAACACTTCTGACTTGTCTTTGATCACATAGATTGTGATCCATCTGGTAGCATCATCAACATATATGACATAATATCTTGAACCATTTATACTGAAATCCTCTTTGATTAAAGTTCTGATTAAAATTACCATTGCTTTGATTATTATGCCAACAATCATGAGATATATGATTGGTCTTACCACATATCCAACAAGCTTTGACATTATCTTTGTTATCTCTGCCTCTCCCTCTACTTCTGCCACTTCCTCTTCCTCTTAGGAAGTTTGCTTGACTCGAAGTACCTTCATCTTCAACTGATTGTTGCTTTCCTTTGCTAGCTTTCTTCTTGTTTTTAGAATACATTGCATGACCTGCACTCTTATCAACATCTCCTTTGATATCATTCTCAAAAGTTAGCATATGTCCTAACAATTTATTCAAATCAGGAGTGAAATGATCTAATGAATGTTCTGTAGACAAAATAAAAGGCTTCCACTTCTCATCTCCTCTTAGTCCTATGAGAATTTGTCTTACCAACTTATCTTCTTCAATATCTTCATCAATTGCACCTAAAGAATCTGCAATGTCTTTCATCTTTGTCACATAATCAGATATTGATTGTGAAGCCTTCTTCTTAAATGTAGTAAACTCTGCCCTTAATGAAGCTTTCCTTGATTTGGTTGTATTCTGAAAATGGTCTTCCAAATCATTCCATATGTCACTTGCACTTTCAAGTCCTCTTATATGAGGAAGGAAATAATCATTCACTGCCATGTAGATTATGCTCCTTGCTTGAGCATCCTTCTTCATCCAAATCTTTATATCTGCAAGCTCCTTCCTAGTTGGAACACTAGGATCTTTGAACTCTGGCTTTTCTTCCTCTCCTGTGATGTATCTCATCAGATCTTTGCTCATAATATGAGCTTCCATTCTCATAGACCAAGCTGGATAGTTCTCTCTATCCAATTTCTCAATTTGGAGACTATCTCCCATCCTTTCTTCACCTGTACTATCAATTCTTTAATTCTTATAAGGAATGAATGTACCTTAGCTTCAAATGTTGCTCCTTCTGATCCTTTTGATAGCCTTTATGTGTCTTCCTTCAGTCTTTCTTTCACACATTATCCTTTTGAACCTTCAAGATGTGAAATTTGTATGTCTGCAGCAGTCGGGGTCTTCCTTTCCTCAATCTGATAAATACTGCTCTGATACCACTGATGAAGAGTGTTAATCTCCAAAAGAACAAGCTATCATTGATGTTAGACCACCTCTATCTCAAGAATAACTTTAAACTCCAACCAATTTTGGAAGACAAGCACCAAACTATCAAGAATTTAGCTAACTGTGAAGAAAGCCATTTCATAGAAAAGTCTATTGCACATTAATCACTCATTGATTTATCATTTGTGTAAAGTTTCTGAGCAAACTTTGTAAGATGTGTCGCCTAGCATTTTCACACCTCCTCCAAGTTAAAACACTTCAAAAGATTAAGTAGATTATGAGAAATGTTTCAAACAATCTACCTATGTCTGAAACTACCTTCCTATAAAGTCGATTTTGACACCTGCAACTTCTAACACATGGTTCTCCCAAAATAGAACCTGTTTAAGCAAATGCTTTTAGCCATAGATAGCTTACCTTCCAACTTAAATTTTGACTCCTCATTTGTGCAAAACTTTACACTGTGCACTGAGAACTAACCATTTCTTTGACCATCAAAATTGCACCTGTTTCAGAAGACTCTCAATACTTTCTCACATATGAATGTTCCTACACAAAATTCTCTCAGCCTGTTTGCAATTGGACTCTCAAACGTTAACCATAGATGGATAATCTATGGACTTAGATGTGTAAAAAAGAATTTCTGATAAAATCAAATACAAAAGGAGAACTAGAGAAAAGATCGACGCGCAATTCTCTAAACATTATTTCTATTCAACTCTTCATACATCTGATGGATGATACATCCAATACACATCATCTATTCATCTATACTTCATCTTACACACCTAATACGACCATCTATATGTATCTATATATACATTTGAGTATTGATTCGTCATTCCTTCAAGTATATTGAACTATTTACAAAGCTAATGTACATATGCTTTAAAGAACTTTGGTATCTGAATCTTCTCTTCACTTCATGAAATTGGACTTCAATCTTTTCTTCATCTCTTCACTTCTAGACTTCATATAATCACCAATTGTTGATTGTCCTGCTCCAACAAAAGCCACCGAAGAGATTAAAAACAAAGATGTCGTAATCAAGGAGTTACAAGATTAACTAGCACAGAAGGTAATAGAGGGGACACTAGTAGTTCCACACTCCACAGTGGCTACTGAGGAGATTGAGGTACATCCTCTCTCTTCCCCCTTACATCATTCATCGATAAGGGAGGAAACAGAGATACACTCTGAATGACATCACCGGGATATTACAGAACTAAGCTGGCACTACTGGTGTCCCAGCTTACAGAAGATTTTGAAAATCAAGTGGTAAAGATCATTGTTAGGCTGCCGGATTGGATTGAAATTTTATTTTTATAAATATTCGCACGCATCGGAAAGGCGTGACGAAGAGTTGTAACTTTCTATTGAGTAATGAAAGGCAAGCACGGCGTTGAGTGAGAGACGAGAATCGCCAGACTGTCTGTCTGGGCGACCGCACTGGAGCTGTGTATTGCAGATTCGCTCAAACTGTGAGTATTATATCTTGTTCTTAAGGTTTCAGTAATTAATCATTAACACAGTATTGCTCTGGTTAATATTAATAAATCTCTGCGGAGTCGTGATTGTCAATTCGCATGATAAGTGTACTGTGTTGTGATAATCTTCGTTGTGAAAGACAGTTAACTATTTAGTTGAAGGTTAATTTGGGAAAATTAAACAAAGGGCCTCTGCACTGTCAAACCCCTATCCATCCCCAAGAACCCAAAATGAGATTAAAAGTGGCTTAACGGGAATCACTTTTAACACTAGCGCCGTCTATGGGAAGATGGAAACGGATTTGGAATAATCAGTAAGGGAAGAACAGTACTCAAGATAAGCAATGGAGAATAGTAATCGTTAGTTGAAGAAGTGATATATGCCGGTTACTCCTTCCGGTGAGTCCTACCCAAAGTATAGGCAAGATCAACATCCCTGGGCAGTTCCAAAGCTACTAGGAATACCCTCGGGTGGTAGAAGTACAGGCCAGTTAAGTCCAGTTGCAGAAGGATTGGAGCCAATCAGTAGTGATTACAGTGCTAGTTCGGTAACACATGAAGAGATTCCCGTGAATTCCAGTGTGAGTCCGGTACTTTTTGGAGAAGGTACAGTGACTTTTGGGTGTACAGAGATGCAGTACGGAGTCAGTTTGGCACTATCTGGTCAGAATTCAGCGAGTTTGGGTGATAGGTTCGCGGTACTGGGTGAGAGTGTGTCCGATGATAGGGTAACCTGGTGAGAGTTCGGTGAGTTCCGGTGGAAGTTCGGCAACACTCAGTGGCAGTTTGAAGTTTTTCGGTGATAGTGTAGTGCGGCCTAGTGGACACTTATTGCGTTCACCCCTTTTTGGTGCAAGTCTACCTAATTTTGATACCAAAGCTGAGGAAAGGTTGTTGGATTTGGAGTTAAGCAAACGGTTCGACGACATTTTTGGACCAGAAAGTGAGTAGGCTGACCATACAAATTTGTAAGGTCAAGTGACACCCCCTCAAAATTTAGGTAAGAACAACACTACCAACAATAGCACCATGAGTGGCTCATAGCAACAACAACAAACACCGCCACAGCCGCAACCGCAATTTCAGCAGCAACAACAACAACAGCCACAACCAATCGTTCAACCTTGACCGGTTCCAACTGGAGTGATCTATACAAAATTCGGTGGATTTTTGGGGGATGATCCTGACACACATGTTCGCACATTCGAAATTAGTTATGCAGTGTTGAACCATCCACCAGATCCGGTGTATAAGGCCATAGTGTTTCAGGCCACATTAGTTAATGAAGCAGCAAGGTGGTTGACAGAATACAATATTAATCATTTTGGTAATTATGATGATGTGAAGGATGCGTTCCTGCAGAGGTTTTGGGTGAAGAAGAATCCTGCATAAATTTTTGACTATTTGCAAAACAATCGACAGAAACCACTCCAGAGTGTTCAGGAATATGCGACATTGTTCAGAACTCATTTGCGGCAGCTGCCTCCGGTGCATGCCAACCTGCCCAATGATGTCATAACACAATGGTTCATCAACGGATTGAATCCCCGGTTAAAACAGATTATGATCATTCGTTGTGTGGGCAGAATGACATTGGACGTTGTCATTGCAATGGCCTTACAATTGGAGCACAAAGTTGGAGGGTTTAGAGAGGATCTGGAATGGTTGAAAGCAAGTAAGAACATAACTGAGGATCCGTCCAAACAAGTGTACTGTACTAAGTTTAAGAACCCCGGTCACACCAGTTCCACATGTGCTCTCAACCAAATGTATTGTGCCATTTGTAACACGACAGTGCACTCAACAGAAACGTGTGCATATAATGCAAAGGTGCAGGGTAGAGCGGCAGTAAATGCCATAATAAAGGAGCAGGGCCAGCGAGCCACCCATTATGTGCTGCCACAGTTGCAAACCAACCAGTAGCAAGGATATAGAAACTATCGGGGTCAGCGTAATAAAAATTTCAATCAAAATTGATGGCAGGCGGGTACATCCACGGAAGGTACCTCTCTCCCACCCCCTCGATGTCATTTTTGTGGTGCGATTGGCCATATTCATAGATTTTATAAAGAAGCCGTAGAATACGACAAAAGAAAGAAGGAAAGATAGAATCGGATGACAAATATGGTTTATATTTCCCCAGTCGAGTCACAAGCAGCCGTAGTACAAACAAGATCAGGAAAACAGTTGCAACCAGCAGTTGAGGTTTTCGAGCCCAGAATTTGTGAGCAGCCACAGATGTTTGCAAAGGCTAGTCAATGGACAACTAAGGAGCCGACTGTGTTCCCTGACCCAGTTTCGGTAACTCAACCTTCTCTGCCAAATGCAAGAGTGAATACACAGAATTCTGCTCCGGCAACAGCAGAATCACAACGAGAGTCGGTAATGACCACAGCACAAATAGACCAGGTCTGGGATATTATATCTAAAGCTTCAATCACACTCCTTCTAGGATAGTTGCTCGCCCTAGTTCCGGGTGTAAGATAGCAATTCCAACAGCAGGTCAGCCCCGGACCTTCATGTACTCCGGCAACTACGACCATACAACCAGAGATGGATCCTACGGTGGATCATTCAGTACCATTGATCACCGTTTGGTATAAAAACCAAAAGATCACACAAGTTTTAATTGATGGCAGGTCGGGTGTGAATATTGCAATAGGTGCACTCTGTAAGAAATTGGGTTGGACCAAAATTGAACCAATGCAGTTCTTTGTGCGAATGGCAGACCAATCCAGAGTCCATCCGGTGGGACTAGTTCGTAATATTCCTATAACTCTATAGGGAACTACATTTAAAATGATTTTTGTAGTTCTAGAGTTACCCGAATCTAGCCTGGACTACAACTTACTCTTCGGGCGACCATGGCTAAAGCAAGCCAAAGTCATACAGGATTGGTTAGCTCAAGAGTTAATTTTTAAAGACAATCACCGGAAATATGTGGTTACATTGGATGCTATGCAACCTTGTGATCTACATGCATGCCCATATGTAGCAGAGCCAGTCCATATGTTGGATGGGCTATCTGATGAGGAGGAGGAGGATTTCCTCAAGACCAATAAGGACCTTATCCCATTAGGTACTGTAGACTTACAGGTGGTAGCAGATAAGTGGAGTCCGGCAGCTTGTACAGTCGTACCAATGACCGGAGAAGCAGAAGCAGAGGATGACATAACTATGGATGAAGTGACCTTACAACAACTGTTGCAGCCAGCTAATGACTTGGCCAAGCTTCAATAGTTTTATGTACTAAAGGATCAATTGGTAACATACAACTTGGGTGACACGGTTAACCCGAGACAAGTTAAGATTAAGGCAGGATTAGCAGACAAATTCCAAGATGATTTGGTACAACTCCTGCGCGAATTCTTAGATGTTTTTGCTTGGGATTACAGAGACATGAAGGGCCTTGACCCACGGATTTGTCAACATAGGGTGGTAATAAAACTGGATGCGAAACCCATCAAACAACCTAGTTACATGATGAATCCTAATTATGCGGTGCAGGTTAAGGCCGAACTTGATCGTTTCTTGAAGGTTGGATTCATTGTGCCAATTGAGCATGCAGAGTGGATATCACCAATAGTGATAGTTCCGATGAAAAATAAGCAGTTACGCATTTGTGTCGACTACCGGAAGCTTAACGCAGCCACCATACCGGATCCGTTCCCTCTTCCTTTTTTGGATACAATGCTTGATAGGGTAGCAAGTCACGAAATGTGTTCTTTCCTAGATGGCTACAGTGGATATAATCAAGTGAGGAGGCGGAACAGGATATACCAAAGACAACATTCATCACCAATTGGGGTGTCTATGCCTGCACCGTAATGTGGTTCGGTTTACGGAATGCCTCGAGTACATTCCAAAGATGTATGCAGGAAGTGTTCTCACCTTATCTGACAATGTTTATGCAAGTTTATTTGGATGATTTTTCACTGTTTGGCGACACTTCAGCACACCTGTATCATTTACGATGTTGCTTTGAAAAGTGCCTGGAGTACCGACTATGTTTGAATCCTACCAAGCGAGTGTTTGCGGTCTCCTGTGGAAAGCTGCTCGGTCATATCATCTCCAAACATGGAATACAGGTAGATCCTGATAAAGTAGCAGCCGTGTTGGAGGTTCCAAAGACACCGAAAGAAGTTATGAGGTTCCTTGGCCAGATCCGGTGGCATGGCAGAAATTTATGGTGGTTGGCTCATCTAGCGACGCTCCATACCAGATTGGAATAAGCCCTTTCATGTTCACATGGATGCATCCAATTATGCTATTGGATGTGCACTCGCACAACCTACAGGTGAAGGTAATATGGATCTTCCAATTGCCTATGCTAGTAGACAGTTGAATGCAGCTGAACGAAACTATACGACCACTGAACGAGAAGGATTAGGCATGGTGTATGCAGTTAAAAAGTTTAGACACTATTTGCTTGCAAACAAGTTTAAATTTTTTATTGATTATCAAGCACTGTTGTACTTGGTAAACAAGCCATGCAATACAGGTAGATTGGTGAGATGGTTCCCACTACTAATGGAATATGACTTTGAGGTTGTGGTAAGGAAAGGGAAGACTCATTTGAGAGTAGATCATCTCTCTAGGCTCACATCAAGAGAGGCCCCACAAGGAGTATCAGATGACCTTCCTAATGCTTACTTATTTAATCTAGAAGTTGTACCTCAGTGGGCTAAGACACTAGTGCCAGTATTGACATACGGGCCTAAACATCCAGTAGTAAACACTCAAGATAGGGAGTTAGTAAAGGCCCAGAAGTACCATATAATGGCAGGGAGTATGTACAAGCATACAGATCAAGGGATATTGGCTTGTTGTGTGGAAGAGGACGAGTACGCAAAATGGTTGCAATTAGCACATGTAGGTGCATTAGAACAACACTATTCAAGGCAAATAACTTTACAGACACTAAGGAGACTCGGAGTGCACTGGCCGGCTATGGAGGTTGATGTCCATAAGTTGTGCAAGGAATGCCTGATCTGCTGCACTAAACCACCTGGGGAACATGCCACTCTTTATCAAGTGTCCATAGTGCCAGAGTGGAGTGAACCACTAGTAGCCTTCCTGAGGACGAAAACATTCCCACAAGACATGACTTTGGCCAGGAAAAGAAGTTTAGAATAAGAAGCCCTAGATTACTCACTCATTGGTGACAATCTATACAAGCGTGGTAAAGATGGTTACCTCAGAGTATGTGTCCATGAGAGCAAATACCTCAAGATATTGGAAACTGCTCACCAGGGTGTAGCGGGAGGATATTTTGGACCAGATCGGGTGATCAAGGCTATACTATTTGCAGGTCTCTGGTGGCTGACCCTTCACATGGATGCACATACCTATGTGAAGAGGTGTGATGTCTGTCAGCGAACTTAGTATCCTATACGCAAAGATGAGATGCATCTGAAACCTATGATGGGTGGATGTGCATTCTCAAAATGGGGAATAGACTTTGTAGGCCCTATTAATCCCCCAGCTAAGGGTTCACATGTTGAATATATCATTGTGGCCACAGACTATCCAACCAAGTGGGTAGAGGTAAAAGCCACCACGAAGAACGATGCTCAAACGATAGCTAAGTTCTTATTTGAGAATGTGTTCACTAGATACGGGATACCTATAGATCTAGTAAGTGATAGAGGCACTCACTTCTTGAATGAAGTTATTGAAAATCTTCTCCAAGAATTCTTGGTTATACACGAGAAGTCTGCCCCTTATCATCCACAAGCTAATGGGCAAGCCGAAAGCACAAATAAGATTCTATGCAATGTATTGACTAAACTAGTGAATAATAAACGCTCTGATTGGGACAAACAGCTACACCATGCTGTTTGGGCATACAGAGTTGCCTATAAAATGATACTCCAAGCCACTCCCTTTCAAATGGTATTTGGCCAAAATACAGTGCTACCATTGGATTTCTTGATACCAACATTGAGAGTAGCACAGGAGCATGAGTGGATAGGCCATGAGCTCTCCTCTAGAATCTTTGACCTTGAACGGCTAGGTGAAAAAAGACTGAGGGCTGCCGCAGGGATATATGCAGCTAAGAAACGACACAAGGCGTACTTTGATGCCCATGTTAAGGATAAAGGATTGAAGGCCGGAGACTTAGTTTTGGTGTATACCCTGAAACAACATGCAAGAAAGCTAGAAAAGTGTCGCTATGGACCCATGATTATCAATAGGATATCCACAAGTGGAGCCGTCCAATTAGCTACACTCGAAGGTGATGTTCTCCGTAGTTACATAAGTGGATGCAGAGTCAAACTATATCAAGAACCCCTCACTGAGGAGATGTTAAATCGACTCAATACTCCTAAGAAACGCAAGGAAGAAGAAAAGCGAATCCGAGAGGAAGCATAGGCAGAAGCCTTGGAATGCATCCGAAGGATGAATTTGAGAAGACAGGGTAGAGATCAGACTCGGACCGGTGACTATGCGGACCCAGGATATCATATGGCTATGTGTGAAGTTTCAAGTGTAAGTCCCCATAGAATAATTGATCGACGTCCTTTTGTAACCTTAGAGATAGGACAAGGAAAGAGTGCAAGGACTGTAAGAGCCTTGATTGACTCAGGTGCAGCCACTAGTGCGGTTAAACTTTCTTACTGTCGAGAATTGAACTTAAGTGTCAATCCTATAGAAGCATATCTCATAGGATTGGGAGGTGTGGAAACCCCTTGCATGGGCAAGGTGGAACTTCCCCTCTACATTCAAGATATTTTAATGACAGTTAAAGTGCTAGTGTGTCAAGATGAGGATCTCACTGAACCTCTTGTCTTGGGTCAAGACTGGATCTATGATCATGCAGTCAACCTGAACCTAAGAACGGACTTCTTCAGGTCTGGGTAAATCAAAACTGCATTACACTTGAGTTAGAAAATGAAGCACTTAAGGAATTAGGAAAGCCACAAACTCCTGGTCCTTCCAGGAGTACATATGAAGATGATGATGATATTCTTGTCCAAAACTATGTGATGCAGAGGGATGATTGTCTCAACAAAGAAGTCAAGGGTACGACAGAACTCCCTTCTTTTCCAAAAGCCACAGGGAGGTAGCAACCAAAGGCGGATCAAATGCAGAAGAAGCAGATGATATATGCTCAAATTCAAAAGAAAGTACAAAGCACTGTGTCTCAACCACCAAAACAAGTATGGGTGCGGAAAGGTGACCAATCCATTGTGGTCCAATCACAACCACTGACTCAATAAAATGAGCTCTCTAGCTCTTTTTATAGTTTTTGACTAGCTTTGGCCCTGTCCAGACCTAGTGTCCGGCCTAGTTAAAAATTAGGTTCTAGGGCTTATTTGAGGGCTCAAACAGAGTCTAAAAAATATGAAAATTGATAGGTAGGTACTTCTAATGCTCTTCAAGCTCAAGGAATCCTTGGTTTGCACAAAATAGAGCTACAAAAATATGAAACGGTATTTACAATGGCTTTTAGTTATGAAAATCACTATTTTTGTAGGGATTTCTTCTGAAAATTTGACATACACTTTCTAGAGCTCCCTACTTGCTCCTTCTTCTAATGTGTCCACCTCTTTGATGTGCTCCTGTGCTTTGTCCTTGACCTTGAGCTTCAACACTCCCCCCCCTCTTGAGTCTGTCGTCCCTGACAAACCCTTGTTGTAATGGTTGTTCCCTGTAGTGCTTTGAGAGGTAGTGTCCATCATAAGAGCCATCTATCTTCCACTTGTAGTACGTTCTGTTGTCTGGTTCCTCATTTTTCATTGCGAGCTTGTGCAAGTTGTAGTCGCTTGGTATGTGCTTCTTCCTTGGATTCCAGCATGAATGTGTCATTGTGCGTCTCCACTTATGTCCTCCAGATCGTCCAAAGATGATGTTCATATGTAGCTCATGCCGAGTACTCATAACCCAGAGCAAATAATGGTTAAGTTTGTTAGTGCATGGGTTGAAGAAAGGATGTGCCTTGTGCACGGCCTTGTAATGTGGCCCTATTTTCCAAATACTGAGAATTGAATTTCTTTATATTCCTTGGCAAACAACATTGGGTAACTAGTATACCGACAAGGATTGCAAGGTACCAGAAGTATTCCAGGCAGATATCTTAGCTTGTTGTAGAACTGAACTTGTAAGAGAACTTCTAAGTAATCTAAAAGAATTCCATTGTCTCTCTCTTTGTTCTTGCCGTGTGTGCACGTGTGTGTGTATGTGTGTGCATGTTAGTGTGCTTCTCACTCACACACTTGTGCCATCACTTGTTCGAGGTCTTCATACCATCCTCACTGTTGATGTATAAAACACCACAAGAAATGAATTAATGTGACACTAGAACACCTCTATGGTCACCATTAACTCATTGCCACTCCAAACTTTGAGAAATGATAGCTTAAAGTGAGAACTTTGCTTCTACAGAAATTCCTAGTCACCGAAATGACATACCTTCAGTATTTTGCTAATTTCTCCTAGCTCACATATTATTTCTCTATGAAACTTTATAGGCTGAAACTAGAAGAGTAGAGCTTTCCAACAAGCTATCATGTGCATCAAACGGAGCTCTAGAACTCAAGTTATGGCCCTCACAAGATGACCTTGTATGACCTTCCAAAACTGGAAAACTTGCCTGTTTTAGTAAGAGCGCCTGTTTAAAATTAGAATTCGATGCCTAGCATCGACTTGCAACGAGAATTCGATGCCGGGCATCGACTTGGGATGTTTTTGGCCACTTTTCAGCAGGGATTCGATGCCGGGCATCGACTTCCCGCATAAAGTCTTGATCTTTTGGACACCAAAACTATAGGTGATTTCATGCACATTTACAATATGACTTATCAACTGGAATTCGATGCCAGGCATCGAGTTGCTCCAACAACATCATGTTTTTCAAACACTTCAGTACTGAATGAAAAATATAAAAGAAAATATGACTTATCAACAGAGATTCGATGCCAGGCATCGAGTTGCTTGGAAAACTTGATCTTTGTAACTCATCACACAGTAGGTAATCATGAAGATGATGGAGAGAGGCTCATACACAGAACTTTACTCAGTTCTTCTCATAACTATATAAACTCAGAAGTTTTACAAATGCTTTCTCACTCAGAGAAGCTCGACTATACTCAGTCATACAAAAATGAGTTCTTCTCACTTTCTAAAATGAGTTCTTCTCACTTTCTCTCTCTCCGCGTCAGTTGATACAAACTAACTTATATAGATTTTCTCATTCCCGTAACTTTTGAAAAGCTTCTAGAACTAAAGTGAACTAACTTTACAAGTATAATACATTTGTGAATTTGTCCCTTCACATAGGCATGGGGTTTTCTTCCTAAGATTTGACCTTCAAATATATGTCCAGTTAGTGATTGTTTCTCCAACAGCTCCCCCTCAATCACTAATTGACATTCCCTGTTTCTTCATATCTTCTTCTTTTCTTTTACTCCTGCCATGCTTTTGAATCTGCTGGTCTTCACACCATCCAAGCTCTTTGTCATTATGTCTGCTAACTGATCTTTAGTAGAAATGTACTCCACTTCAATCTCCTTCTCCATTACCTTTTCTCTGAGAAAATGATATTGTATCTCTATGTGCTTTGTCCTTGCATGAAATACTGGATTTGCTGCAAGATAAAGTGAACTCATATTATCTCCATGTATTGTAGGTGTACCTTGATCAATGCCTAAGCTCTTGAACAATGTCTGCATCCATATGACTTCCTTAGCTGCTTCCACAAGTCCTTTGTACTCTGCTTCAGTTGATGATAATGCTACTGTATGTTGTTTCTTTGAACACCAACTTACAAGCTTATCACCAATGTATATCATGTAACCATGAGTTGATCTCCTGTCATCTTGATTACCTGCCCAGTCTGAGTCACTGTAGGCTCTCAACTTCAAATCTGATGTAAAAGGATAATATAATCCTTCCTTTATAGTTCCTTTGATATATCTGAGAACTCTTTGACCTGCAATCCAATGTGGGTCCTTTGGACAATGCATGAATTGTGACAAAACTCCCACTGCATAACTAAGATCAGGTCTTGTTAGTGTAGCATAAATCAAACTACCCACAAGAGATTGATACTTCCTCATATCTTTGTAGTCTGCACCATCATATTTACTGAGCTTGTGATTAACTTCAAGTGGAGTTGAAGCTTCTCTGCAATTTTCCATATCAAACTTCTTCAACAAGTTCAGAAGATACCTTTCTTGTGACACATATATGCCATGATCTGTATAAGTAACTTCCATTCCAAGAAAGTATGATAACTTTCCTAGGTCACTGATCTTAAACTCTTTCTCAAGTAATCTCTTTACCTCCTTGATTCCTTCGTCTGAAGTACCTGTGATTATAATGTCATCTACATAAATACAAATGTAGATTGTACCTTCCTCTGTTCTTCTGATAAGTAGACTTGGGTCTGCTTTTGAACTTTGATATCCAAGATCATTGAGATACTTCACCAGTCTATAGTTCCAAGCTCTTGGAGCTTGCTTCAATCCATACAATGCTCTTCTCAACCTGCAAACAAAATTTGGATACCTGGAATCTATAAACCCTTGAGGTTGTTCCATGTATACCTCATCTGATATGTATCCATTCAAGAATGCATTTTTTATATCCAATTGACTTAGGGTCCATCCTTTTGAAGCTGCAATAGCAATGATTGTCCTTATAGTTGACATCTTAGCTACAGGACTGAATGTCTCATCATAATCTATGCCATAGGTCTGGGCATAGCCTTTCACCACCAATCTAGCTTTGTATCTGGCTATACTTCCATCTGCAAGCTTCTTCACTTTATAAACCCATTTATTTCCAATTACTTTCTTACCATTTGGTTTAGGAACAAGTTCCCATGTCTTGTTCTCCTCCAGTGCATTGAACTCTTCCTTCATTGCTTCTTCCCATTGCTTTTTACCTTTAGCTTCATCATAGTTCTGAGGTTCTTCATCATCTTTGACCATATATGCATAGTTCTTCTGAGTTATGTAAGAAGTATCATAAGAATACCTTTCTGGTTGTCTCCTTGTCCTGCTTGACCTTCTTGGTTCACATTCTTCATAAGTTTCTGGATACACCTCTTCATCAAATATAGGAGCTTCTTCATTCATTCTTGTTAATCCACTTCTGGATGTACTTGCTTGCATATAGTCTTCATCTCTATTCACCTGCACAATTGATTTTCCTTTCTCACATCTTCTTACCTCTTCTTCAAATTCTTCAGCTGTATGACTTTGATCTGCATACCAACTTTTCTGTTCATCAAATGTAACATCTCTAGAAACAATAAATTGTTTGGTTAGAGGATTCCACAATCTGTAACCCATCTGCTTTTCATCATAACCAATGAACACATATTTTTCTGCCTTTGGTTCAAGTTTATGCCTAAGTTGTGATGGCACATAAGCATATGCAATTGATTCAAACACTCTACAATGATCTAGTGTTGGTTTCTTACCCCACCAAGCTTCATATGGAGTCATTCCATTCAGAGCTGCACATGGTAATCTATTCACAAGATATGTAGCTGTATTTACAGCCTCAGCCCAAAGATAATTTGGACAGTTCTTCTCCTTTAGCATAGCTCTAGCAAACTCAACCAAAGTCCTGTTCCTTCTTTCTGCCACACCATTTTGTTGTGGTGTATACCTGCAAGTTATTTCTCTCTTAATACCTGCATTCCAAAGATAATCATTGAACTCTTGGGAGAAGTATTCTCCCCCTCCATCAGACCTCAGTCTTTTAAGCTTTTGACCTGTGACTCTTTCTGCATATGCATGAAAATGCTTGAAAGCTCCAAACACTTCTGATCTTTCCTTCAAAACATATAATGTTATCCATCTTGTAGCATCATCAATGAAAAGAACATAATACCTTGAGCCACTGATAGATCCTTCTTTTGTTGGTCCCCATACATCTGTATGAATGAGCTCAAGTACTCCATCATGTTTGAATCCTTTCTTTTGAAATGGTAACCTGTGTGCTTTACCCATTTGACATGCTTCACATTTATAAACCATATGTTGACTTTGCACATTTGGTAATCCTAGTACAGACTGATTAGCAACCATAGCTTTAATTCCTCTTTCATTGAAATGACCTAATCTCTTATGCCAGAGATCAAGTTCTGTAATCACTGCTTCACCATGTGTGAGCAAAGCTTGACCAATGTTCCCTTGCACTCTTAAAGTAAAGAGTCTACCTTCTTTCTTACCAGAGACAATCTGATTATATCCATTCTCTGGATCTTCCACAAATACTCCTTCATTTGTAAACCTGACTTGAAAACCTTTTTCAACTATCTGTCCCACACTAATCAAGTTTTTAGGTATTGTAGGAACATACAAAACATTGGTTAGCAAATCTGCTCCACTCTTGCATTTCACTTTTCCAATTGAATGTACACTATGTCTTGTATTATCACCAGTTTGAACTGTGTGACTAGAAATGCCTTTTTCCAAATCTGACATCAATTCTATGTTTCCTGACAAATGATTAGAACATCCAGAGTCAATGTAAAATACCTTTAGATCTTCTTTGTCTGATGTGCTGATTGAATTCATCATCAATGATGTATGACTTTCATTCTGTGTGTCATTTGCATAGTTGTAGTAGGTGGTGTTGTAGGATTGATTCTGTCCCCAACTTCTTCCTCCACCTCTACCATAGCCTCCTCTTTGACTTTGTCTACCTCTTTGGAAATTACTTTGATATCTTCCACCTCGACCTCTGCTATTGTTGTTTTGATTCTGGTTTGATCCTTGTTGGTTGTGCCAACAGTCATGAGCCAAATGATTACTCAATCCACAGATCCAGCAAGCCTTTTTGTTGTTATTTTGATTACCTCTTCCTCTTCCAAAACCTCTTGCTCTTCCTCTGCCAGTGCCTTTACCTCTTGCATAATAAGCTTGAGAACTAGACTCCTCTTCATCCTTTGCTTTACCTTTATCTCCTTTCTTCTTATTCTTCATGTACATTGCAGAACTTTGACCTTTATCTCCATCTCCCTTCAAGTCTTGCTCATATGTGAGCATCAAACCAAGCAACTGGTTCAAATCTGGAACATAATGATTTAATGAAAGTTCTGTTGATAAGACAAAAGGTTTCCACCTTTCATCCCCTCTCAAGCCTGCAAGTAGTTGAGCAATCAATCTGTGATCTTCAACATCTTCATCTATGGATCCAAGACTATCTGCTAGATCCTTCATCTTAGTGACATAATCACTAATGGTTTGACTTGGCTTCTTCTTGAATGTTGTAAACTCTGACCATAGACTTGCTTTCCGTGCTTTAGTAGTGCTTTGGAAATGATATTCCAATGCATTCCAAATATCTTCTGATGATTCCAATCCTCTGATGTGTGGTAGCAAATGATCTGAGATTGTATTGTAGATGTAGGCTTTTGCACTTGCATCCTTCTTCTGCCAATGCTTTAAAGCATCAAGTTCTTCTTTCTTTGGTCGGCTTTCATCTTCAAATACTGGCTTCTCTTCTTCACCTGTTACATATACCATGAGATCCTTACTCATAAGTAAGGCTTCCATTCTCATTACCCATGCGGGGTAATTATCTCTGTCTAGTTTGTCAATGGAGATATGATCTGCCATAGTTCTTTCCTTCTGCTGCAACCTGTGAGCTTAAAGGATAAAGGATAATACCTTTTGAAGTTCTTTGTGTATGAGGATACTTCGAAAGTAATCTTTTGATGCATTGTGTCTTCAAATGCTTCACCTTTCAAACTTTAATGGAAAACTTTACAAAACTTCTCGTACCTTTGTCGCCTTCTGCTCTCGAGAATCTTTCTGCTCTGATACCACTTGTTGATGTATAAAACACCACAAGAAATGAATTAATGTGACACTAGAACACCTCTATGGTCACCATTAACTCATTGCCACTCCAAACTTTGAGAAATGATAGCTTAAAGTGAGAACTTTGCTTCTACAGAAATTCCTAGTCACCGAAATGACATACCTTCAGTATTTTGCTAATTTCTCCTAGGTCACATATTATTTCTCTATGAAACTTTATAGGCTGAAACTAGAAGAGTAGAGCTTTCCAACAAGCTATCATATGCATCAAACGGAGCTCTAGAAATCAAGTTATGGCCCTCACAAGATGACCCTGTATGACCTTCCAAAACTGGAAAACTTGCCTGTTTTAGTAAGAGCGCCTGTTTAAAATTAGAATTCGATGCCTAGCATCGACTTGCAACGAGAATTCGATGCCGGGCATCGACTTGGGATGTTTTTGGCCACTTTTCAGCAGGGATTCGATGCCGGGCATCGACTTCCCGCATAAAGTCTTGATCTTTTGGACACCAAAACTATAGGTGATTTCATGCACATTTACAATATGACTTATCAACTGGAATTCGATGCCAGGCATCGAGTTGCTCCAACAACATCATGTTTTTCAAACACTTCAGTACTGAATGAAAAATATAAAAGAAAATATGACTTATCAATAGAGATTCGATGCCAGGCATCGAGTTGCTTGGAAAACTTGATCTTTGTAACTCATCACACAGTAGGTAATCATGAAGATGATGGAGAGAGGCTCATACACAGAACTTTACTCAGTTCTTCTCATAACTATATAAACTCAGAAGTTTTACAAATGCTTTCTCACTCAGAGAAGCTCGACTATACTCAGTCATACAAAAATGAGTTCTTCTCACTTTCTAAAATGAGTTCTTCTCACTTTCTCTCTCTCCGCGTCAGTTGATACAAACTAACTTATATAGATTTTCTCATTCCCGTAACTTTTGAAAAGCTTCTAGAACTAAAGTGAACTAACTTTACAAGTATAATACATTTGTGAATTTGTCCCTTCACATAGGCATGGGGTTTTCTTCCTAAGATTTGACCTTCAAATATATGTCCAGTTAGTGATTGTTTCTCCAACACTCACGTCTTCCCGGATTGACATTAAAGGAGGTGCTACTCATCACTGAGCTACATGCTGACTCAGACTTTCCAGATTGTACACAAATTCAACTCACCTTACTATTCACGTGCCAATGGTCTGGCTGAGAGTACCAATAAGACTTTGTTGAATATGCTCCGAAAATTGATCTTGGATTGTCTAGAACGCTGAGACCAGCTGTTACTTGCAGTTTTATGGGGCTACCGGACCACGTACAAAGTGGCTACCAGAATGACTCTGTTTAAACTCGGTTATGGCCTAGAAGCTATTGCTCCAATGGAAGTAGTGGTGCCAAGCCTGCGGGTAGCCTTATCTAAGAAATTGCTACCGGAAGAATCTTTCCCATTTTGGTTGGATGTGCTCAGATCGTTGGATGAACAACGCTGGGAAAGCTTCATGATTCTTCAAGAAGTTCAGCTACGCCAAGCCCATACTCATGATCGCTTCCTAAAAACCCCTGTCTTCACGATTGGCCAACTCATTTTATTTTATAATGCTAAAGCCAATCGTGCTGCCGAAAAATTTAAGTTACGGTGGTTCGGACCATATCGGATTTCTGAACAGGTGGGACCTGCCACTTTTCGATTGGCAACCTTAACAAGTGTTCTCCTTCCAAAAGTCATTAATGGTTCTAAGCTCCACCCATATCACCAGCCATCTAATAACTGCTGAGGTGTCCTCAGTCATTTTCTTCTTTTTTGAGTGTCACTTGATTTTCTTTTCTACCCCTTCGTGTTTCGATTGACCAACTGACCGTAATCTTCCCGTTTTTTGGTATCTAACTATGATTAAGCACCACCTCTATGTTACTGCTTTTGTTCATGCATGCATGCCACACTTATGAGATATCTCTTCACTACTGCGTTATGAGTAGGGTTTTTTCGCCTGATTTTGTTTCCTGTATTCCTATTTAATCTTGTTCTTTCCACTGATAATCGCTATTGTGTTTGTGTGATTGCGAGCTCTGTCTACTCTGTGTACTTTGTGTTTTCGTGTGTACTTGTGTGTGCCATGGAAGATTTGGCTAATATAGCAACTTTTTGTGCGGGACTCACTCCAGATGTGAGTGAGTACTTGCGCACTAGGGGATTGTTGGCCTTCGCTGAATTGCCTTGGCATTCAATGGAGTGTCACCCCTTTCATGCGCAGATTATTTTTGCCATCGTTGCCACACCTGCTACAGAGCAGTGTTGGCCGATTACATGTCTAAATCCTCATGTAGTAATCACTCTAGCCACGTTTGCTGAGGGATTCCGACTCCCTCAGGCAGGATTGGAGAATGGTCCACTCCTTCCTCTTGCCACTATGAAGGAACTGTTTCCCCGGAACTCGTCTAATGAGTTCACCATCCCGACCCGAACCAGAGCGTACTGCTCTGCAATTCCTGGTCGCCGTGCTAAACTTACAAAAACGCACCTATGGAATATCTCGTCCCTTTTATTCCATGATAGACACTACCTCCCATGAGCCTGTGAATTTCACGGCATTTTTCTTTAGGCGCGTTCACCGTGAATGCGTAGCGGTTACCAAGCAAATCACCAAGCATGATATCCCTCGCACACGCTTACCTCATATCCTAACCTTCCTCTTTCCGATGATACAAGCCGCGCAACCCCCTCTAACCGCTCCTTTTCTGTTACAGGAAGAATCTACCCAAATGGTCGACGACGAAGATGATGATGATGCCGACTTGCTTCAATTTTTTCACCACAAACACAGACGTGTTAACCCATCCGAAAGCTAGGTACAGGGCTCCACTGCCGGACATGAAGCTGATGTCTTCCACGAGACCGGCACCTCTCTCCAGGTCGAATCCTTCGTCCCATCTTCTCCTATCGAGCAGCTCGAACAAGGTGCACACATGGAAGATGACGAGGACGTCTCTTCACGAGAAGAATCTCATCAACCGGATGAGGATGCTGTCAAGGAGATTGAAGCCATTACTGGAGGTATAGATTGCCAATCCCCCTCATCCCCAACTGCTATAGCCAAAGCCGATGCAGTCATTACCGAAGTTAATGAAGGAACGGAACAACAATCTCCTTCATCTTCAAGCACAAAAGTCCAAGCCGATGCAATTAAGGAAGTCACTGGCACTACTGAGGCTGTGACTGAAGCTGCTGAGGAGATAAATCAGCAGGAGACCGGAATTGTTTTGGTATCCACCACTTCTATCTCCTCTTCCTCCGCCCACTACTAGTGTGGAGCATGTTGCTGTTCTTTCCGATGAACCCTCCAATGCTGTTCGCGCGGCGTTAACGCCTCAATTATCTTCTCCCGACTACTCTCCACCACCCTCCCCTCATCTGCTCTCTGCTTCATCGTCACAACTTCCTCCTTCTCTTCCACCCCCAGCAGTCATGTTCACCGAATTGGAGTCTATGGGTCGTCTGCTTATTCAGTTTTCTTAGCAATTGCCCCTCCAAATGAAGTTAGCCACTCAGCACATTCAGTAGGAATTACAAGGTAAAGTGGATTTGCTTGAAGCAAATATAGCCCCACTCCAAGAAGAAACCATTGCAGTCAAAGCAGAGAATCACACACTCCAGCTGTAAATCTAGCAACTTCAAACACTATTAGCAGAAAGGGATACCATGATTGCTCAATGGGATAGCGAGCTTGCAGAATTACAGGAAAAGTCTGTCCTTCTTGCTAACCGGGAGGAAGAAATTTATCAATTGAAGCAATTGGTACAAGATAAAGAAGATGCTCGCATGGCACTCAAGAATTTGCTGGAAGAAACTCGTGTGGACCTTGAGCTAGTGACACAGAAAGGACAAGAAATGGATGACTTGGCCATGCAGAACACTGAAGAACTCAAACAAGTGTCTGCTGAACTTTTTCAGAAGAGCCGTGACTTGGACGCACAGACGAGTCAGACAATTCAAATAAAGAAAGAACTCGAAGGTATTATGAAAGAGAGAGATGCCTATTATAAAACCATCCAGTATCAAGCTCAGGAAATAGAATGCAGAGAAAAGCAGTTGGGATTTTAGGCAGAAAGATTGTCTCGTATTAATGCAAAAATTGCCGAAATAAAGCTGAGGAGAGATGCGGCCATAGCCAACAATTTTTATTTGCAGGAATCATTTTTGCAAATGTAGGCTGAAGTATTGATGAGTCAAGTAATTGCTACTAGTTTGGTATAAATGCATAACTGGTCGAGCCAGATACTTTGAAGAATATGTTGGATTCCTTAAAGCAAAAGATCACAAGAACTTTTAAACTAGCCAGAACCCTGTATATACAAGGCATTGTTGATGAGCCTTAGTAGTATTTTTCCTTTTTGGGTTTGCGTCCACCGTGCGTGCCAGTGTTAGGCCGCCGGATTGGATTGTAATTTTATTTTTATAAATATTCGCATGCACCGGAAAGGCGTGATGAAGAGTTATAACTTTCTATTGAGTAATGAAAGGCAAGCACAGCGTTCAGTGAGAGACGGGAATTGCCAGACTGTCTGTCTAGGCGACCGCGCTGGAGCTGTGTATTGCAGATTCGCTCAAACTCTGAGTATTATATCTTGTTCTTAAGGTTTCAGTAATTCACCATTAACACAGTATTGCTCCGGTTAATATTAATAAATCTGTGCGGAGTCGTGATTGTTAATTCACGTGATAAGTGTACTGCGTTGTGATAATCTTCACTGTGAAAGACAATTAACTATTTAGTTAAAGGTTAATTTGGGAAAATTAAACAAAGGGCCTCTACACTGTCAGACCCCTATCCATCCCCAAGAACCCAGAAGGACATTAAAAGTGGCTTAATGGGAAGCACTTTTAACAGTCATGAAGGAAGCGAAGATCGAAAGCAAAATCTGGAACAAGTAATGAGACCATTCAATGTACCATATGGCTTACTTAAAGAGCAAACATGGCAATATATAAAGAACACTACAAATAAAGAGCCAGATAGCAACCTCGAGTTTAGCATGCAAACATTCACCTACACACAAGAGGAATTCGACAAAGCTGATCCCATATGGAGGAGGAAAGTTTTGGAGAAGAATCCAACCCTAAGGTTACAATGGGAATCATCACCATATATCCTTCAGGTAAATCCATCTTTTTGCCCAGTACCCAAAAGATGCTCCTGGATGCAATTTTCGGAAGGTCAGCACCAGGGAAGCATCAATAATCAATGGATCAACTATCCACTATTACCAAGTCCACCTCGTGATTATCTACCGATAGAGGAATACATGATCAAGACCATCAAATTTTGGATCGCTCGCTATGCAATTGTACTAGATCTAGCCATCAAGATGACTAACAAGATTTTGAGCATGTTACTTACGGTTGTCAAAGTGTTCCAACATGCCCAATATACCTTTTTGAACTTCATCCACATTAATCAGGGGTTAGGCACCCTCATTTTTTATCTCTCAACTATACCAAGCCGATTAACGCTTATGGCTATATACTCACGGCTTATGTTTTTGCCAAGGACTTACATGCAGACATTTGAAGAAGCATTTTTCACCGGATTTTTTGAAATAGACTCCGAAATTTTTGTAAAAATGTGTTCGAATCTTGATGCCAGGATGGTGGCCTACGAATTGAGTTTCTTTGCAGATCATAGACAGGCACCAGAAGACGGGGTAAAATCCCACCAATGGAAGGAATTAATGCTATGTCAAGCCAATTTGCTTAATCAAAGAGAGCAACAAGTCATCCACACATATTCACGTCGCCACAAAAGGCCTGTCGGGGACGACAGAGTTTAAGAGGAGGGACGTGTGGAAGGGGAATCAAGCAAAAAGAGAAGAAGAAGAAAATCAAAGAATAAAACTGCTCAGTAAGGAATGAAGACGCATCAGGTGACAACACCAAAGAAACAGGTCTTGAGGAGTGGAATTAAAGAAAGATAACAACCAAGACATTTCATAGGAGGTTGCACAGAGTTTCCTCATCCACCAGAAGCAGGTGATGAAGCGAAACAAGTGGAGAAGAGACACGAAGGACTCTTCATCGGATAAGATAACCTATTGTCTGAAGGTCCTATTTGCCTACTCATCCACTAGATGCGTGCGGTGGAAAGAAATGGAACAGGTCCCAGAGGATGACAAAGAAGATTCAAGAATAGGAGCTTTGAAACGTAATGCTCACTTAAAAGAGAGTAGAGGTCAGCAAAGTGAGGTGTGCGACAGGAAAGAAGTAGAAAGGCTCCAAGCAATACAACAAGGTCATATGTGTGAAGACAAAGACATATCAGAAGACCAAAAGTTAGAAAGAGATAGAGGCTGAGAAGTTGAAGCGGGTGACTAAGAACATCACATTCTTAGCCATTGATGGCATGCGTGGCAACCCGATTTAATACAACAACCCAGATTTGTGATATAAGGAATACCAAGGGGCTCATACAAGCAAAGGACTAACTTCGAATAAAGTAACAAATTTTTTGACCGTGGGACGACAAAGAAAAAGAGGGGGAGAGTGTTGCAGAGCAAAGAGGCACAAAAGAGGAGCCCCAAATTTTTCAAATTAATGGGCATATTTTTCTTCTTCAAAATCATAGAAAATTTCCTCAAACCTATGTAAATGCACTAGAGGAGTCCTCTAGATGCATAAACCCAACTCTTTGTAATATATTTCTTGTAAAATAGTAGGAAATTAGAGATTAACCAATGAAGTGCCGGTCACTTGTGTGAAAGAACCATTCTTAGGGAACATGTATATAAGTCACTTTGTGACTCTTTGTAAAGACTTTTTGCCATTTTGAAGAAGGAGAGCTCAAGAATTTCGAATTTGCTTCTTTCTTGCAGATTTTCATATTCTCTATGATCTTTTCTGTGTATGTGAAGCTTGGAATGAGTGTGTAGGACTGTTATCTACCCCTCCCCATCACTTTTGAGCTACTATAGAGTGTGTGTGAGCAAGTGCGAGTTGTGGAGTGTGTGTGTGTTTCCTACCATTCACTATTTCGGTCATAACTTGAAGAGCCGTTGTCATATTCGATACTACTAATAGATGCGTCTCGTCAAGAGCTTCGAAACAAATCCCCTATTGGCCATATTTGGAGTTCAGAGCTAGTAGAAACATTCGAATTTGTATTTACTACTGTAAGTGGTATCACGGTAGAGACTTTTAGAGATTGAATGAGTTGGAGAGGTAGTTTAGTCTTTTCTCATGCATTTTAGCTAAACCATTTCATTATCGATCATGTGCACACGTGTCCTCATACACTTGGTTAGGTTTGTTCTTCGGATTGATAATTAAGCATGTGTCAATCCACCACTATACGTACTTGTGTCGCAAATGAGATTTAGTCTGCTTGACACAAGTCTCTAAGACCTCGTGACTTAGGTACACAAGCATATGTTCATATACCAAAGAATCTTAGACAGAAGTTGGATCATAAGTTAAAAAAATGCATTTTTCTTGGATATGGTCGAGAAGGACAATTTGGATATCGCTTATGGGATCCTGAAACAAGGTCAGTGATCAAAAGTAGTGAGGTAATTTTCAACGAGTCTAAGATGCATAAAAAGCCCATTAAGGAGGTTGAAATGAGAAGAGTGGTGTTTTGAGGATACTAGTCCTCCGGTTAGCATGCATAAAAGTGTTGCACATAAGGATGTTCAAGAGAATGTCCATATAGATCAGTCTGCACATATTCCTGTTTAGCAACCACTGAGATGTTCTGCACGTGTCTCACATCCACCTAATAGATATGTTCTAGGTTTAGATTTTGTTATGCTAACAGATGCCGGTGAGCCCTCTTGCTAGAAAGAGGCTATGCAGACAGAGGATCATGTCAAGTGGGAGCATGCCATGAATAGTGAGTTGGATTCTATTCAAGGGAATGGTACTTGGGATTTGGTACCTTCACCAAAGGGCAGGAAAGCTTTACCATGTAAATGGGTATATACGCTGAAATTCACATCAGATAGTGCTTCTCCAAAGTATAAAGCACGACTTGTTGCAATCTACATCAAGGTATTTTAGTCACTAGCCATGGCTGAAAACAGTGACATATTTCGTATGTTGGCTATTGAGGATAAGTTGGATTGTACCAACTACCGATTGTGGGCTTATATGATGCAACATGTATTGGTTGCAAAAGGACCGTGGAACATTGTGCAGGGTGTTGAAAAATGTCCTATCACACCTGCAACTGTTACAACTGCAGGTACTGAAGCTAATGCAAAAGGTGTCAAAGATGATCATATTCTGCATATTTTTGTCCGTGTTGCGATTTTTGTTGCACCTAGTGTAGAGCAAATTTGTTGGGATGGCAGACATGCCCAGGCACATGCATTGATAGCTTTGTCTATCAAACGTGCCATTATCCCTCACATTCGCTCTTGCAAAATAGCTAAGGATGCTTGGGATACACTTACCACCTTTTACCAAGCTAGGAATGAGGTGATGGAGAGTATTACTCTCAAAAACAACAAGCTATCCTTGATGTTAGACCACCTCTATATCAAGAATAACTTCAAACTCCAACCAATTTTGGAAGACAAGCACCAAACTATCAAGAATTTATCTAACTGTGAAGAAAGCCATTTCACAGAAAAGTCTACTGCACATTAATCACTCACTGATTAATCATTTGTGTAAACTTTCTAATGAAACTTTGTAGGATGTGTTGTCTAGAGATTTTGCACCTCCTCCAAGTTAAAACACTTCAAAAGATTAAGTAGATTATGAGAAATGTCTCAAACAATCTACCTATGTCTGAAACTACCTTCCTGTAAAGTCGATTTTGACACCTGCAACTTCTAACACATGGTTCTCCCAAACTAGAACTCGTTTAAGCAAATGCTTTGAGCCATAGATGGCTTACCTTCCACCTTAAATTTTGACTCCTCATTTGTGCAAAACTCTACGCTGTGCACTGAGAATTGACCATTTCTTTGACCATAAAAATTGCACATGTTTCAGAAGACTCTCAATACTTTCTCACATATGAATGTTCCTACACATAATTCTCTCAGCCTGTTTGCAATTGGACTCTCAAACTTTAACCATAGATGGATTAACTATGGAAGTAGATGTGTACAAAAGGATTTCTGATAAAATCAAATACAGAAGGAGAACTAGAGAAAAGATCGACGCGCAATTCTCTGAACATTCTTTCTATTCAACTCTTCATACATCTGATGGATGATACATCCAATACACATCATCTATTCATCTATACTTCATATTACACACCTAATACGACCATCTATATGTATCTATATATACATATGAGTATTGATTCATCATTACTTCAAGTATATTGAAGTATTTACAACGCTAATGTACATATGTTTTAAAGAACTTTGCTATCTGAATCTTCTCTTCACTTCATGAAGTTGGACTTCAATCTTTTCTTCATCTCTTCACTTCTAGAATTCATATAATCAGCAATTGTTGATTGTCTTGCTCCAATAGCTCCCCCTCAATCATCAATTGTGATTACCTGCATCTTCTTTATCCCTGCCATATCTTTAAACCTCTGCAACTTTGGTCCATCCAAGCTTTTTGTCATCATATCTGCAAGTTGATCTTTTGTAGGAGTATGCATAACTTTTATTTCTTCATCAACAACCTTCTCTCTCAGAAAATGATACTGAATTTCAATATGTTTAGTTCTAGCATGAAATACAGGATTTGCTACCAAATATAAAGAACTCATATTGTCTCCACAAATGATAGGAGTACTATGATCAATATCAAAACTCTTCATAAGAATCTTTAGCCATATTACTTCCTTTGCAGCCTCTACCATGCCTTTGTATTCTGCTTCTGTAGATGATAAAGCAATTGTATGTTGCTTCTTAGAACACCATGAAATTAGCTTATCTCCCACATAGCACAAGTATCCATGTGTTGATCTTCTATCATCAGAATTACCTGCCAATCTGCATCACTGTATATTTTGACTCTTGTATCTAAAGTAAATCCATAATACATACCTTCTTTAAGTGTGCCCTTGATGTACCTAAGTACTCTTTGTCCTGCAATCCAATGTTCCTTTCTAGAACAATGCATAAATTGAGATAGAACTCCAACTGCATATGATAAATCAGGTCTTGTTAATGTAGCATAAATCAAGTTACCCACCAAACTCTGATAAAGCTTCATATCTTTGAATTCTTCTCCTCCATATCTACTCAATCTATGATTCACCTCCATTGGAGTTGGTGCTATCTTGCAATCTTCCATTTTAAATTTGGTTAGCAAATTTTTCGGATACCTTTCTTGAGTTACATATACTCCATGTTGAGTATATGAAATCTCCATTCCCAAAAAGAATGACAAATTTCCCAAATCACTGATTTTGAATTCTTTCTCCATCTGCTTCTTAATCATGTGTATACCTTTGTCATCTGTTCCTATAAGTATTATGTCATCAACATAAATACAAACATAAATAAATCCATCCTCACTTGCTTTGACTAGCAAACTACTATCTGCCTTTGATGCTTGAAATCCAAGTTCCTTTAAGAACTTTACAAGCCTATAATTCCATGCCCTTGGGGCCTGCTTCAATCCATACAAAGCTCTCTTGAGCTTACACACATAATTTGGATACACTTGATCTTTGAAACCATCTGGTTGTTCCATGTAGACTTCATCTGAAATATAACCATTCAAAAATTCATTCTTCACATCTAATTGAGACAATTTCCAACCTTTGCAAGCAGCACTTGCTATGAGAGTCCTTATGGTTTTCATCTTTGCAATAGGACTATAAGTTTCATCATAGTGCACACCATATGTCTGTGCATATCCTTTTACAACAAGTCTGTCTTTGTACCTAGATACACTTCCATCTGCAAACCTTTTTGTTTTGTAGACCCATTTACATCCAATGATCTTCTGACTATTTACTATTTGGTTTAGGAACCAAATCCAAGTCTCATTTTCCATCAGTGCATCATATTCCTACTGCATAGCTTTTTCCCAATTCTTCTTTCCTTTGGCTTCATCATATGTGAATGGATCTTCATCTGCTTTTAACATGTAAGCATAATCTTTAGTAGTCAAGAATGAAGTATCATAGCTATACCTTGTAGGTTGCCACTTATGCCTAGATGACCTTCTGAGTTCTCCACTTCTTGAAGTTTCTGGTTCATCACATTCTGGATCAGACCTTGGCATTTCTTCAACTTCAACCTGTACTTCATTGTTCTCCTCTTCATCAAATATCTGAACCTTTGATTTACCTTTCTTTTGATTCACAACTTCTTCAACATTTGCATGAACATTAAGTGTACCTGCATACCAAGTACCTTGCTCATCAAATGTAACATCTTTAGACACAAGGAATTGCTTTGTGGATGGACTCCACAACCTATAACCCATCTGCTTGTCATCATAACCAATGAATACATACTTCTCTGCTTTAGGTTCCAATTTATGACTCAATTGAGATGGCACATATGCATATGCCAAGCATCCAATTATTTTACAATGATCCAAGGTAGGTCTCTTACCCCACCAAGCTTCATATGGTGTCATACCCTGCAAAGCTTTACATGGTAACCTAATGACCAAATAAGTAGCTGTGTTTACAGCCTCAACCCACAAATAATTAGGGCAATTTTTCTCCTTCATCATTGATCTTGCAAACTCAACAAGAGTTCTATTTCTTCTCTCTGCTACCCCATTTTGTTGAGGAGAGTACCTGCAAGTAACCTCTCTCTTTATACCTGCATTCCAAAAATAATCACTGAACTCATTAGAAAAATACTCTCCCCCTCCATCTGACCTTAGTCTCTTCAACTTTTGACATGTAATTCTTTCTGCACATGCATGATAGTGTTTAAATGTATTAAACACTTCTGACTTGTCTTTGATCACATAGATTGTGATCCACCTGGTAGCATCATCAACATATATTACATAATATCTTGAACCATTTATACTGAAATCCTTTGAAGGACACCATACATCTGTATGTACCAATTCAAGTCTTTCTGAATACGTAAAACCATGCTTATTATATGGTTGCTTATGAGCCTTACCTAACTGACATGCTTCACATCTGTATGTCATGTGGTGACCTGCAACATTAGGCAATCCAAACACTGAACCATTGTTAACCATTTCTTTAATACCTCTTTCATTAAAGTGCCCAAGTCTTTTATGCCAAAGATCCAATTCAGACACCTTTTGCTCTCCATATGTGAACATAGCATGTCTAATATTACCTTGTAGTAATGTAAAGAGCCTTCCTTCCTTCTTTCCTGTAACAATTTGTTTATACCCTTGACTAGGGTCTTCAACATAAACTCCATCATTAGTGAACCTTACCTCATATCCTTTTTCCACAATTTGTCCTACACTGATCAAGTTCTTTGGAATTGTAGGAACATACAAAACTTTACTGAAGATAGTACTTCCATCTTTGGCTTTAACTGAACCAATTGACTTTACTTTGTGCTTTGTATTATCACCTGTTTGAACTGTGTGATTGATTGCCTTATGATCTAGATCAGCCATCAAAGCAATATTTCCACTCAGATGATTGCTACATCCTGAGTCAATATAAAATACTCTCATGTCTTCATGTGAGGCTTCACATGTTGCATTCATAATAAGAGTTGAATCTTCTTTCTGATCTGATGCATAATTGTAGTAGGTGTTATTATAGGATTGATTTTGGAAGTTTCTTCCTCCACCTCTTCCAAAAGAATTCCTACCACCTCTACCTCTAAAGTTTCCACTCTGATATCTGCCACCTCTTCCTCTTTGATTAAAGTTCTGATTAAAATTACCATTGCTTTGATTATTATGCCAACAACCATGAGATAGATGATTGGTCTTACCACATATCCAACAAGCTTTGACATTATCTTTGTTATTTCTGCCTCTTCCTCTACTTTCCCACTTCCTCTTCCTCTTAGGAAGTTTGCTTGACTCGAAGTACCTTCATCTTCAACTGATTGTTGATTTCCTTTGCTAGCTTTCTTCTTGTCTTTAGAATACATTGCATGACCTGCACTCTTATCAACATCTCCTTTGATATCATTCTCAGAAGTTAGCATATGTCCTAACAATTGTTTCAAATCAGGAGTGAAATGATCTAATGAAAGTTCTGTAGACAAAATAAAAGGCTTCCACTTCTCATCTCCTCTTAGTCCTGTGAGAATTTGTCTTACCAACTTATCTTCTTCAATATCTTCATCAACTGCACCTAAATAATCTGCAATGTCTTTCATCTTTGTCACATAATCAGATATTGATTGTGAAGCCTTCTTCTTAAATGTAGTAAACTCTGCCCATAATGAAGCTTTCCTTGATTTGGTTGTATTATGAAAATGCTCTTCCAAAGCATTCCATATGTCACTTGCACTTTCAAGTCCTCTTATATGAGGAAGCAAATAATCATTCACTGCCATGTAGATTATGCTCCTTGCTTGAGCATCCTTCTTCATCCAAATCTTTATATCTGCAAGCTCCGCCCGAGTTGGAACACTAGGATCTTTGAACTCTAGCTTTTCTTCCTCTCCTGTGATGTATCCCATCAGATCTTTGCTCATAAGATGAGCTTCCATTCTCATAGACCAAGCTGGATAGTTCTCTCTATCCAACTTCTCAATTTGGAGACTATATCCCATCCTTTCTTCACCTGTACTATCAAATCTTTAATCCTTATAGGGAATGAATTTATCCTTTTGAACCTTCAAGATGTGAAATTTGTATGTCTGCAGCAGTCGAGATCTTCCTTTCCTCAATCTGATAAATACTGCTCTGATACCACTGATGGAGAGCGTTAATCTCCAAAAGAACAAGCTATCCTTGATGTTAGACCAGCTCTATATCAAGAATAAATTTAAACTCCAACCAATTTTGGAAGACAAGCACCAAACTATCAAGAATTCAGCTAACTGTGAAGAAAGCCATTTCACAGAAAAGTCTGCTGCACATTAATCACTCATTGATTAATCATTTGTGTAAAGTTTCTGATGAAACTTTTTAGGATGTGTTGCCTAGAGTTTGCGCACCTCCTCCAAGTTAAAACACTTCAAGAGATTAAGTAGATTATGAGAAATGTTTCAAACAATCTACCTATGTCTGAAACTACCTTCCTGTAAAGTCGTTTTTGACACCTGCAACTTCTAACACATGGTTCTCCCAAATTAGAACGTATTTAAGCAAATGCTTTTAGCCATACATGGCTTACCTTCCAAGTTAAATTTTGACTCCTCATTTGTGCAAAACTTTACAATGTACATTGAGAGCTGACCATTTCTTTGACCATCAAAATTGCAGCTGTTTCAGAAGGCTCTCAATACTTTCTCACATATGAATGTTCCTACACAAAATTCTCTCAGCCTATTTGCAATTGGACTCTCAAACTTTAACCATAGATGGATTAACTATGGACTTAGATGTGTACAAAAGGACTTCTGATAAAATCAAATACAGAAGGAGAACTAGAGAAAAGATCGACGCGCAATTCTCTGAACATTCTTTCTATACAACTCTTCATACATCTGATGCATGATACATCCAATACACATCATCTATTCATCTATACTTCATATTACACACCTAATATGACCATCTATACGTATCTATATATACATATGAGTATTGATTCGTCATTACTTCAAGTATATTGAAGTATTTACAAAGCTAATGTACATATGTTTTAAAGAACTTTGCTATCTGAATCTTCTCTTCACTTCATGAAGTTGGACTTCAATCTTTTCTTCATCTCTTCACTTCTAGACTTCATATAATCACCAATTGTTGATTGTCGTGCTCCAACATGAGGCTCATGTTGCTTACCTCCGAAAACAGTTGAGAGTGAGCACATGAATGAAGGTGATTCTATGGACAATTTTCTAACAAAGATCAAAGACTTGAAGGAACAATTGATTTCTACTGATGAGGTTATACCAGATAGCTCACTTGTGTAGACCGTTCTGAATGTTCTTCCAGATTCATATCAGAGTTTTGCTTCTACTCTTTGGTTGATGATGAAAGGAAATCCAAATGCCTTCTCATTTGAGGAGTTAGTCTCTGTTCTATTGCAAGAAGATCAGTCCAGGCAGAACAGGTCCATTATGCATGTTACAGATCAAGCTTTCTTGACTAGTTAGAAGAGCAAAGGAAAATGCAGCTTGTCAATTAGTAAGCAAAAATCTGCTAATTTTGCACAATCGAAGAGGGAAGACCAAGATGAAAAAAACTTAGAAAAGTAGAAATTGTTTTGCAAGTACTCTAAAGGAAATGATCATATCATAAAGAACTATCCAAAACTGGCTACTAAAGAGGCAAAGAAGAAAGAGGCTGGAATGGTTGTTGTAGAGGCCTCTACACCAAATACATACTCTGCTAATCTTGTGCAGGAAGAAGAATGGGTGTTTACTATTGTTTGCAGTTTTGACCCATCTTCTCATGAGTAGTGCATGTCTGCAGTAGACTCAGATGTTTGGTACTTTGAGAGTGGGGCGACAAAACATATTACCTCGCAACATAGTTTCTTCTCTTCACTCAAGCCTTCCCCTACAAGGAATATTGTTACATGCACCAGCAACACCTCTTATTATGTTATGGGAGTTGGTAAGATCATTTTGACTACTGTTGATGGTAGTTCTTTCACTTTGTCAGATGCTTTGTTTATGCCTAGGATCAAGAAAAATCTGTTATGAGTTTTTTCATTAACCAAGATTGGCTTGGTTGTGAAATTTGTTGATGAAAGATGTACAGTTCATGATTTGTCAAATGGCGATGTGATTATTGTTTCTGGCATTTTTATGTCATGGATTGTATAAGCTCATAGACTATGAAAGATCTGTAAATGATTCTGCATGTGTGGGACATGATTCTTAGGCTATGTCAAATGCAAAGCTTTGGCTGTATGCTTTGGTCATCTGAATTTTGCTAGTTTGCTATGCCTAAATAAATCTGAAATGGTGTCCTCTTTGCCCAAACTTGAGGCACCTAGAAAATGAAGTATTTTGATGGCGATGCACCAAAGTGCGCTCTCCTTCTCACGATCTCCACGATGATATCCTTGGAGAAGAAAACCGAGCTCCTAAGGCTGCACATGGTACTCCGCATAGAGACTACAGAATACGCAAAAAAACACTATACACAGGGAGCACGAAGATAGACTTCTTAGGCCTTACAAATGTGGTCGAACTTACAATCTGTGACTGACCAGGCCACTATATGTTTTATTAAAGAACATATACAAAGAAGTGTCCAATGGCCATTTGTGTTGGAGATTCACTCACTAATTATGCATAAGAACATAAAGACGAAGGAAAGCAGAAACAAAGTATTCAGAAAATCAAAGCCTTAGTGAAGGGACAAATTCACGATTGTAATATACAGTGTAGAAACTTCCAGAATTAGAGTTTGTTGAAACCAGGATAAAAAATTGTATATAAGAGAGCTGAGATAGATAGATGATATGTGCACATATAGCAGATATAGAGATATAGAAGACGCCAGAGATCACGTATGTAGAGATGAATAACAAAACCTAAAATGTCGGGTATTCATCTGAGAGAGATGGTAAGGGATAACTACTCAGAGTAGGAGAGTTTTCCATAGCTATGAGCAAAGTGAGGCCAAGCTATTTTGTACACATCTTCTCTAATAGAAAACACATGTTCATGTGGAAGTTTGAGCACATTCTTTGTATGTGAAGAAAACTGAGAGATTTCATGTTATTGTGAAAGTTAGTTAACAATTACAGTTTTCTCAGTAAACATTTTCCGGTACATCTACAAGTTCGATCTCGTAACATAGTGTAAAGTTTTTCATGAGAGTTAGCTCATCTTGAAGCCAGTAGTCTCAACTATAAGTTGATCAAAGATTTCGGTGAAATGGACATGTACACACAGTACTAAGTCTGACCGAAAAAGGTACCTAGAACTTCAGATAGATTTCTTTAAACTTCAGATAGATTTCATTCAGTGAAGGAAGTTCCGGTATCACTTCCTTAATTCATGTATACACATTTGAAGTAACTACAAACAGAATTGCAATTGATTCCGGTAGTATTCCGGTACAATTACGGTGAAATTCCGGTGAGAGTCCGGTGAAGTTCCGGTGGTATTTCTGTGAGTTCAAAACACAATTTTGACATAGTTAAGTGATGCAAAGATTGTTTAACTATAAACAAACATAATAAGTAAATCAGTTCAGAATTGAAGCTTGAAGGAAACGAGAAGCTTTCTATAAAGTGATTTTTCGGTGATTCACTAAATACAGTTATAAGTTTTCAATTTTAGAAAGTTTGCTAAGCTACTAATGATTATAGAGGTGTTCTAACATCACTCTAGCTTAGTTTCTGTGGTGTAAGCAAATTCCGCAATAAGCGCTGCACCAACAGTGGTATCAGAGCAGGTTAATCAACAGTGATATTAGAGTGGTAAGATCCACAAGTGGTACCAGAACAGAAAAGGTTCTGAAGAGCAGAAAAGGTTTCTCAGAAGAAGAAACGGAAAGAGAATTTGAAGAATTCTCATAAAGGAAGGTGAAAGCTGAGGTGATCAACAACAAACGACGTCAAGAAATGTTCGGAAGTAATTCTCAAGGGTAAAGGTTTGTAAAAGGTAAAACCTTTTAACATTACACTCACCGGAAGTAATAGAAACAAGAAGATCATGGCAAATCATATCTCAATTGATAAATTGGACAGAGATAATTATCCCGCATGGGTAATGCGAATGGAAGCTTTACTTATGATTAAAGACTTAATGAAATATGTGATAGGAGAAGAAAAGAAGCCGACTTTTGAAGACGACAATCAACCGAAGAAAGAAGCTTTAGAAGCCTTGAAGCTGTGGCAAAAGAAAGATGCATCGGCAAGAGCTTATGTTTACAATACCATTACAGATCATCTATTACCGCACATTAGAGGTTTGGAGAAAGCAGAAGACATATGGAGAGCATTGGAAGATCACTTCCAAAATACTACGAAAGCTAAAAAGGCTAGCTTATGGTCGGAGTTCACAACGTTCAAGAAAAAGCAAAGTCAAAGCATTAGTGATTATGTCACTAAGATGAAGGACTTGGCAGACAGTCTTGGATCAATTAATGAAGATATCGAAGACCACAGGTTAATAGCGCAAGTGCTTGCAGGTTTGAGAGGAGATGAAAGGTGGAAACCTTTTGTACTCTCAACTGAACTTTCTTTAAATCATTTTGTACCACATTTAAATCAGTTGCTTGGACTAATGCTAACGTTTGAGCAAGATTTGAAGACAGATGGAGAAAAAGGACATAGTTCGGCTATGTACGCAAAGAATAAGAAGAAAGGTGATAAAGGTAAAGAAAAAGATGAAGAAGAAATGAATGCTCAAGAAAATTATGCAAGAGGACGAGGTAATGTCAGAAATAAAAGTAGAAGTAATACAAAAGGAAGAAGTAACAAGAAAGCTTGTTGGATCTGTGGATTAAGCAATCACTTGGCTCATGATTGCTGGCATAATTCTCAAGGATCAAGTCGGAATCAGAATAACAATAGCAGAGGCAGAAGCAGAAGATATCAAAGAGGAACACAAAACCAAAGAGGTGGATATGGTAGAGGTGGAGCAAGAAGTTGGGGACAGAATCAGTCTCACAACACTACCTACTACAACTATGCGAATGATACGTAGAATGGTGGTCATACAATGTTGATGATGAACTTGATAAGTACATCAGAAAATGAAGACCTCAAGGTATTCTATATTGACTCTGGTTGTTCAAATCATTTGTCAGGAAATATAGAATTGTTATCAGAATTAGAAGGAGGCATTTCAAATCATACAGTACAGATAGGTGATAACACAAAACATAATGTAAGGTCAATTGGAAAGGTAAAATGTAAGAATGGAGCTGACCTACTAACAAATGTTTTGTATGTTCCAACAATTCCAAAGAATCTGATCAGTGTGGGTCAGATAGTAGAAAAAGGTTTTCAAGTCAGGTTTACAAATGAAGGAGTATTTGTTGAAGATCCAGAGAATGGATACAAACAGATTGTCCATGGTAAAAAGGAAGGTAGACTTTTTACTCTGAAAGTACAAGGGAATGTTGGTCAAGCCTTGATCACACATGGTGATGAGGTATTTACAGAACTAGACCTCTGGCATAAGAGGCTAGGACATTTTAATGAAAAGGGAATCAAAGCTATGGTAGAGAAACAGTCTGTGAGAGGATTACCAAATATGAAGAACCAAAATATGATTCACAAGTGCGAAGCATGTCAGATGGGAAAAGCCCACAGGTTACCATTTTAGAAAACTGGTTACAAACATGATCGTGTACTAGAGCTGATACATACAGATGTATGGGGACCAACAAAAGAAGGATCTATCAGCGGATCGAGGTATTATGTTCTATTTATTGATGATGCAACAAGATGGATAACTCTTTATGTTTTGAAAGAAAAGTCAGAAGTATTTGAAGCTTTCAGGCATTTTCATGCATATGGTGAAAGACTTACAGGACAAAAACTCAAAAGACTAAGGTCTGATGGAGGAGGAGAATATTTTTCTCGAGAGTTCAATGATTATCTGTGGAATGCAGGTATCAAAAGAGAAATAACTTGCAGGTATACACCGCAACAAAATGGAGTAGCAGAAAGAAGAAACCGAACTCTAGTTGAGTTTGCACGAGCAATGCTAAAGGAGAAAATTGTCCAAACTATCTTTGGGCTGAGGTTGTAAATACAGCTACATATCTGGTAAACAGATGACCATGTACAGCTTTAAATGGGATGACCCCTTATGAAGCTTGGTGGGGTAAGAAACCAACACTTGATCATTGCAAAGTGTTTGGATCAGTTGCTTATGCTTATGTACAATCACAATTAAGACATAAGCTTGAACCAAAAGCTGAAAAAATATGTGTTCATCGGATATGATGAAAAATAGATGGGTTATAGGTTATGAAGTCCTCTAACCAAACAGTTTACTGTTTCCAGAGATGTGACATTTGATGAAGGAAAGAGCTGGTATACAGATAAAGAGCATAGTGTTGAAACACTTGAAGAAGAGATAAGAAGGAATGAAAAAGGTAAATCACATATGCAGGTAAATGGAGATGAAGATCATATGCAGACAAGTACGTCCAGGATTGGATCAGGTATGAGAAACAAAGATGGATCAAGATTTGATGAAGATGTGTATTCAGATACACATGAAGAGTTTGAACCAAGAAGGTCAAACAGAGCAAGAAAACAACCAGCAAGGTATTCTTATGACACTTCTTATTTGACTCAGAAAAACTATGCTTACTTAGTAAAGGAAGATGAAGAACCTCAAAACTACGGTGAAGCAAAAGGTAAGAAACAATGGGAAGAAGCAATGAAGGAAGAGTATAATGCACTAGAGGAGAACAAGACTTGGGAACTTGTTCCAAAACCAAATGGTAAGAAAGTGATTGGAAACAAATGGGTTTACAAAGTTAAGAAACTTGCAGATGGAAGGATAGCCAGATACAAAGCTAGACTGGTTGTCAAAGGCTATGCTCAGACATATGGCATAAATTACAATGAGACATTTAGTCCGGTGGCAAAGATCTCAACCATAAGGACATTGATTGCTATACCAACATCAAAAGGATGGAAGCTTAGTCAGCTGGATATAAAGAATGCATTTTTGAATGGATATATATAAGATGAGGTTTACATGGAACAACATGAAGGGTTTGTAAGTTCCAGTTATCCAAACCATGTTTGCAGATTAAGAAGAGCTCTCTATGGATTGAAGCAAGCTCCAAGAGCTTGGAATTACAGACTTGTGAAGTATCTCAATGACCTTGGATACCAAAGTTCGAAGGCAAATGCAAGTTTACTCATTAAGAGAACAAATGAAGGTATGATCTACATTTGTATTTATGTAGATGACATAATAATCATAGGAACCTCAGATGAAGGAATCAAAGAGGTAAAGAGACTACTTGAAAAGGAGTTCAAGATCAGTGATCTAGGAAAATTATCATATTTTCTAGGAATGGAAGTTACATATACAGATCATGGTATATATGTTTCGCAAGAAAGGTATCTCCTAAACTTATTGAAGAACTTTAACATGGAGAATTGCAGAGAAGCTTCAACACCGCTTGAAGTAAATCATAAACTCAGCAAATATGATGGTGCAGAGTTTAAAGATATGAGAAAGTATCAGTCGTTAGTAGGAAGCTTAATCTATGCTACACTAACAAGACCTGATCTCAGTTATGCAGTGGGAGTTCTCTCACAATTCATGCATTGTGCGAAGGATCAACATTGGGTTGCAGGACAAAGAGTTCTTAGATATATCAAAAGAACTATAAAAGAAGGATTATATTATCCTTATACGTCAGGTATAAAGTTGAGAGCATACAATGACTCAGACTGGGCAGGAAGTCAAGATGACAGAAGGTCAACACATGGGTATATGATATACCTAGGAGATAAGCTTGTAAGCTGGTGTTCAAAGAAGTAGCACACAGTAGCTTTATCGTCAACAGAAGCAGAATATAAAGGACTTGTGGAAGCAGCTAAAGAAGTGATATGCTGCAGACCTTGTTCAAAAGCATGGGTATTGATCAAGGTATACCTATCATACATGGAGACAATATGAGCTCGTTGTATCTTATAGCAAATCCAGTATTTCATGCAAGAACAAAACACATAGAGATTCAATATCATTTCCTGAGGGAAAAGGTAATGGAGAAGGAGATTGAAATACTATTGAGTCCTACAAAAGATCAGATTGCAGATATTCTGACAAAGAGCTTGGATGGAGTTAAGACAAGCAGATTCAAAGAAATGGCAGGAATAAAGGAAAGAAGGATATATAAAAGACCGGAAGATGCAAATTAATGATTGAGGGGGAGCTGTTGGAGATTCACTCACTAATTATGCATAACAACATAAAGACGAAGGAAAGCAGAAACAAAGTATTCAGAAAATCAAAGCCTTAGTGAAGGGACAGATTCACGACTGTAATATACAGCGTAGAAACTTCCAAAATTAGAGTTTGTTGAAACCCGGATCAAAAATTGTATATAAGAGAGCTGAGATAGATAGATGATGTGCACACGTATAGCAGATATAGAGATATAGAAGACGCCAGAGATCACGTATGTAGAGATGAAGAACAAAACCTGAAATGTCGGGTATTCATCTGAGAGAGATGGTAAGGAATAACTACTCAGAGTAGGAGATTTTTCCATAGCTATGAGCAAAGTGAGGCCAAGCTATTTTGTACACATCTTCTCTAATAGAAAACACATGTTCATGTGGAAGTTTGAGCGCATTCTTCATATGTGAAGAAAACTGAGAGATTTCATGTTACTGTGAAAGTTAGTTAACAGTTACAGTTTTCTCAGTAAACATTTTCCGGTACATCTACAAGTTAGATCTCGTAACATAGTGTAAATTTTTTCATGAGAGTTAGCTCATCTTGAAGCCAGTAGTCTCAACTATAAGTTGATCAAAGATTTCGGTGAAATGGACATGTACACACAGTACTAAGTCTGACCGAAAAAGGTACCTAGAACTGATGAAGTTTTTTTCTTTACACTTCAGATAGAGTTCATTCAGTGAAGGAAGTTCAGATATCACTTCCTTACTTCATGTATACACATTTGAAGTAACTACAAACAGAATTGCTGTTGATTCCGGTAGTATTCCGGTACAATTACGGTGAAATTTCGATGACAGTCTGGTGAAGTTCTGGTGGTATTTTTGTGAGTTCAAAACACAGTTTTGACACAGTTAAGTGATGCAAAGATTGCTTAACTGTAAACAAACACAGTGGTGTAAAGACTGAAGTAAATCAGTTCAGAATTGAAGCTTGAAGGAAACGAGAAGCTTTCTATAAAGTGATTTTTCGGTGATTCACTAAATACAGCTATAAGTTTTCAGTTTCAGAAAGTTTGCTAAGCTACTGATGATTATAGAGGTGTTCTAACATCACTCTAGCTTAGTTTCTGTGGTGTAAGCCAATTCCGCAATAAGCGCTGCACCAACAATTTGGCCTTTCACATGGAAACTAATGGTAAAAATCTCCCACTAAGGCCAATATGACCAAAGTAACTATGGGAGAAAAATAAAGAATGATAAAGAATACCTGAGTGTAAGTATACATACTATACCTCCCACCTGATGGGCATGTTACACAATATACAAATGACTGTGTAAGATCATGAATCAAGTAACCCCCATCAAGTGACAATAGTATCGAAAGCTATCTTGTGGTAGAGCTTTAGTCAAAGCATCTCCAACATTATCTCAAGTGTGAACCTTCTCAAGAATAATGCGCTCACTGGCTAAGCAATCTCGAATGAAATGATACCTCACCTCAATGTGCTTGGTCTTTGCATGATAGACCAGATTCTTAGCCAAAGCAATGGCACTTTGACTATCACTGAGCACATGAGGTACATGCTAAGGTAAACCCATATGACAAACAAGACGAGAAAGCCGCAACACTTCCTTACATGCCTCACTTGCTGCAACATACTATGCCTCTATGGTGGAAATAGTTGTACATTCTTAAAGATGAGGTCTCCAAGAGATAGCACCTCTAGCAAAATGAAAAATGTACCATGATGTAGACTTATGATTGTCTACACAACCAGCATAGTCAGAATATGTGTAACCAATAATGGATGCTTTCCCTCTACCTAAGCATAGACACTTGTCCTTAGTACCACTCAAATATCTTAAAATCATCTTAACCGCTTCCCAATGTTTCTTACTAGGATAAGACATATATCTACTCACAACTCCCACTGTAAATGCAAAGTCTGGTCTCGTAACTACCATAGCATACATGAGACTACCAACAGCAGACTGATAGGGAATTTTGGTCATGAATTCCTTTTCCTCATCTGATTTGGGGCAATCATCCTTGCTCAATTTCACATATGTGGGTAAAGGTATACTCAATGCCTTTCCACCCTGCATATTGAACTTGTGAAGTACTTTGGATATGTAATGTGCATGCCAAGAATATGTTTGGCATCCCCCAAATCCCTCGTATCAAATTTTTGACTCAACTTCTTTTTGAGAATTGACAAATCATAAGAGGACTTCCCAGCAATCAGCATATCATGGACACAAAGTATCAAGCATATCAAGCTGCCATCTGAGCATCTCTTTGTGTAGAAACAATGATCCTCATTGCTTTGAGAATAGCCTTGAGACTTCATAAAAGCATCAAACTGATGGTACCATTGTCTAGGGGACTGTTTAAGTCCATACAAGCTCTTCTTAAGCTTACAAACTAGACTTTCCTTGCCAAGAACTATGTAACCCTCTGGTTGTTCCATATAGATCTCATGTGTAAGATCTCCATGCAAGAAAACAATTTTCACATCCATTTGGACTAGCTCTAAGTCCTCCATTGCAATAAATCCAAGAAAAATGCGCAGGGTAGTCAATTGTATCTCAAAAAGTTGAACAAAACTGCCAAGATGAATTCTGCTAAACTTGTAGCAGACTTTGAGACGCTTATACTGGCGAACCAAAAATGCTTTATATCTTTGGCACAAAAGGATGAAATAGCCTGCATAAGCACTATGATAGTGCGTTCGGAGGTCGAAACGAGCTCAGATCGCAATTTCGGCACCACAAAGCAAAGATTTTTTGATTTCGAAAACACACTGAGTATGCTCACCAAAATTCGTGCGATTCTGAGACTGCAACCGGAGAGGTGTCCACGATGCCCTAGATGAAGCGGCGACCTACTGTGATACCAATTGTTGGAGTTAGACATCTACGGAAGCAAGCGAACAACACAAGGAAGAAGAAGAAGCTTGGAGCACAACACACAATACTGAATGTATTACCACTAGAATGTACAAAGATAAGTAGCCCATTAGGGCAAAGGCGTATATACAGGGGGGGACCTCCTAAAGAGGGAAAAAGTGCCGCGGTGGTCGTGGTGTGTTCACACACACCACGACCTAAATATATCAACATCCGCTTCATCTAGGGCATCATCGACACTCCTCCGGTTGCAATCTCAAAATCGCATGAAATTTGGTGAGCATACTTAGTGTGTTTCATAGATTGAAGCTTGTTTCGATCTCTTAATGCACTATCCTAGTGCTTGTGTAGGCTATCTTGTCCTTTTGTGCCAAAGATATATACAAGTTTGGGTTTGCCAATATAAGCATCTCAAAGTCTGCTACAAGTCTAGCAGAACTTGTCAGAGTAGTTGTATTCAAATTTTTCGGATACATTTATTTTTCTACGTTAGGGTTTTTAAGTCAGTGGCCATGGCTAAAAGCAATGATGTATTCCGTATGTTGGCTATTGAGAATAAGTTGGACAGTACCAATTACCCATTGTGGGCTTATATGATGTGACATGTATTGGTTACAAAATGACTGTGGAACATTATGTAGGGTGTTGGAAAACGTCCTATTACACCTACAAATACAATTATTGAAGGTGATGTAGATGGCATTGAAGATGTTGATATTCTTCGAATTCCTGTTCGTGTTGTAGTTCTTGTTACACCTACTATAGAGAAAATTCTTTCGGATGATAGAGATGCTCAGACACATGCACTAATAGCCTTGTCTATCAAATGTGCCATTATTCCTCACATTTCTCTTGCAAAAGAGCTAAGGATGCTTGGGATACACTTACCACATTGTACCATCCTAGGAATGAAGCATGTGTTGCTTACCTTCGAAAACATTTGGACAGTGAGCACATGAATGAAGATGATTCTATGGACAGTTTTCTAACAAAGATCAAGGATTTGAAGGAACAATTGATTTCTGATGATGAAGTCCTTCTTGATAGTTCACTTGAGCAGACTCTTCTAAATGGTCTTCCCGAATCATATCAAAGTTTTGCTTCTACTCTTCGTTTGATGATGAAAAGCAATCCAAATGCCTTAACATTTGAAGATTTTGTTTCTGTTTTGTTACAGGAAGACCAATCTAGGCAGAACAGGTCTATTATGTGTGTTGCAGATCAAACTTTCCTGACTGGTCAAAAGGGCAAAGGAAAATGGAGCTCTTCTACTAGTAAGCAAAAATCTATTAATTTTGCACAATCGAAGAAGGAAGACAAAGATGAGAAGAAATAAAAAAAATAGAAATTGTTTTGCAAATATTGTAAAGCAATTGACCATGTCATTAAGAGCTATCCAAAATTGGCTGCTAAGGAGGCAAAGAATAAAGAGGCCGGAATGGTTGTTGTAGAGGCCTGTACACAAAAAACAGAGTCTACTAATCTTGTGCAGGATGAAGAGTGGATGTTTAATAGTATTTGCAGTTTTGACCAACCTTCTCATGGGCAGTGAATGTCTACAGTAAACTCAGTTGTTTGGTACTTTGATACTGGAGCAACCAAACATATTACCTTGCAATGCAGTTTCTTCTCTTCACTCAAGCCTGCCTCTACAAGGAATACTGTAACATGTGCTAACAACTCCTCTTATCGTGTTATGGGAGTTGGGAAGACCATTCTAATTACTGCTGATGGTAGTTCTTTTACTTTTTAGATGCTTTATTTGTGCTAGGTATTAAGAAGAATCTTTTATCAGTTTCGGCCTTAGCCAAGATTTGTTTGGTTGTGAAATCTATTGATGACAGATGTATACTTCATGATATGACAAATGATAACATGATTATTGCTTCTGGAATTTTATGTCATGGGTTGTATAAGCTCATAGACTATGAAAGATCTGTGAATGATTCAACATGTGGAGAACATGATTCTCAGGCTATGCCACATGCGAAGCTTTGGCATGCATGCTTTGGTCATCTGAATTTTGCTGGTTTGCTATGCCTACAGAAATCTAAAATGGTGTTCTCTTTGTCCAAACTTGAGGCACCCAGAAAACATGTTTATGAAGGCTATATTTTGGGCAAAATGCAGCATTCCTCCTTTCCAAAATATGGTTCAGTTCAGGCTACTAAGAAAGTTTAACTTGTACATAGTGATCTCCGTGATCCTATGGAGACACCTTCTTTTGGAAACTATCTTTACGTCGTGACTTTCATTGATGATTTTTCTAGGCATGCATGGGTATATCCACTCAAAGGAAACTTTGAAGTGCATATCTACTTCAAACAGGTTTTAGTTTTGGCTCAAAATCTATTAGCATGTAAAATGGGCACCCTCCATTCTGATTGGGGGGGAATATATGTCTTCTGACTTTAATGCATTTTTCACTAAAATTTGGATAAAACATCAATGTATAGTGCCATATACACCTCAACAGAATGGAGTTGCTGAACAGAAAAACAGATCACTCATGGAGATGGTGAGGTGTATGGTCAAGAGTCAGGATTTACCACATAGTTTCTATCTTGAGGTTATCATGTGTGCAGCATATGTACTTAATAGGTGTCCTATTGTAGCACTATAATCTATCACCCCATATGAGGCTTGGCATGGTCACAAGTCATCTATTGCTCATATACCTGTTTTTGGTTGTTTGGCATATACATTAGTGCCTGAACAACGTCGCAAGAAATTAGATGATCAAGAAGTAAAATTTATTTTTGTTGGGTACAATTCTAAAAGCAAAGTCTATCATCTGTAGCATCCACAGACTAAACTCATTTTGGTTAGCCGTGATGTTGTTTTTGTGGAAGATGCTATTCAACCTTTACTTTCATGTACAAAGGAGACATCTATCAGCTCCAAAGACATGTATGATACTTTGTTGCCTCTTTTTACAAGTGGACAGTCTAATGTTGGTCCTAATGAGGAAACTTCTTAGCCTTTGTAGGTTTCACGTGATGATGCAGATCATTCTGTTTCTGATGCAGATCATTCTGTTTCTGATGCAGATTTACATGAGGCACTTTCTGATGAGAGAGTTGATATTGAGGAGGCAAAAACTATGCCAAAATGGCTGGTGCAAACTTTGTGTGATAGCAAATTAGATGCACCTCTATCATACCATACTCGTTCAAGCTCTCATAATGATGTTTTTGCATCAGATTGCTATGCTATGGCTGCCTCTAGTCTCTGTGATGAGACTGAGCCTGTTTTGTTTGATAAAGCACAAAATTTTGAACCTTGGATGGCTGCAATGCAATCTTAATATGATGATATCATGAAAAATGGTACCTGGTCTTTATGTGACTTTCCTTCTGGTAGGCCATTGGCACTAAGTGGGTATACAAGCTGAAGCATAAACCTGATGGAACAATTGATAGGTATAAGGCTAGGCTTGTTGCAAAGGGTTATGCCCAAGAAAGAGGCATTGCTTTTAATGAAACCTTCGCTCCTACCTGCCAAATGACTACTTTTCGTAGCATATGTGCACTTGCAACTCATCATGGTTGGAATTTACATCAATTGGACATTAAAACAACAATTTTGAATGGTGACTTGCATGAAGAAGTGTATGTTTTTGAGCCCCGTGGCTTTGTGTAGAAAGGGCATGAAAACCAAGTGTGTAGGCTAAAGAAGGCATTGTATGGTTTAAAGCAAGCACCACGTGCTTGGTATGAAAATATACATGCCTATTTGATTGCACATGGTTTTGAGAATAGTTGAACTAAAAGAACCTTATATGTTAAGCGTGCTTCTGATCATTGTGGTGTATGTTGATGACATGCTGCTCACTAGTCCTCATGAGAAGCATATTGTTGATTTCAAGGCTGATTTACATGCCTTATTTGAGATGTTTGATTTGGGGCATTCGCATCATTGTTTGAGCATTCAATTTATGCACGTTGATGGTGAAATGGCCTTGTGTCAAACGAAATATAATGACACATTATTGCAGCATTTTGGGCTTAAAGACTATAAACCTATTTCCATTCCTATGGAGAAAGGTTTACGATTGAGTCCTCATGATGTCGAAGATGCATTTGATGTTGTTCTCTATCAGCAAGCTATTGGATGCCTGATTTACTTATGCATTAATCGACCAGATATTTAGTTTGCCGTCTTAGAGATGAGCAGGTTTATGCATTGCCTAGGTCTTAAGAATTGGTAGGCGGTTAAGCGCATCTTTCACTACTTGAGTGGTACCCGGCTACTTGGGTTGTTTTATCCCAAGGGGGGATCACTACCGCTAGATTTGCATGCTTTTTTTGACTCTAATTGGGCTATTGCTATGACACTTGTGTGTCCACTAGTGGTTTTGCTTCATGCTTGGTAGCTCATGCATATCTTGGCTGAGCAAGAAGCAGCCTATTGATCACAACTCACTACATGTGAGGCTTTATGGTTAAAGAAGTTAATGAATGATTTGGACTTGGAGGTTGACATAGTTCTAATATATAGAGACAACACTTCTAGTATTCACCTAGCAAATAATCCCATTTAGCATGTTAGAAGAAACCATATAGAGGTACACTATCACTATGTAAGAGAAAACGTGGCAAGTAAAGATGTCGATATTAATTTTCTTAGTACTAAAGACAAAGTGTAGATGTCTTCACCAATGGATTGGATGCAACTAAGCTCAAGAGGACAATGGGCCTCTTGAGATACACCCTTCCATGATGAGCTTGAAGGGGAGTGTTGAAAATGTGAATTGGGCAAGCTTGTTGGTGCAGGACAATCAACAATTGATGTTTTAATGAAGAATTGGAGTCAAGGATTGAAGGAAATGTTCAAGTTGTGAAGCATGAAGGAAGAATACATTCAGAAGGAGAAGATGTGTACACATATGTACATTAATTCAGAGATAGTTCACTTATATCTTTGAGTAGTCATAAGCTTGTAAAGTTTTGTATATATATACTATGAATAAGTCGGCGCAAGTATGAGAGAGCATGAGAATAGAGTAATCAGGAGTTGTATGTGTCATTAGAAATCTTAGAAGTGAGTTAAGACTCTCTCATCACTTAGTTGTAATTTTCTCAGAAATGAAGAAAATGTTGCGCCCGATATTTCTGAGTTTTCTCTTTCTCTGTTAGATCTTTTGTGAAATTCTTTTGTACAAGTCTAAGTCTATAAGTGATCGACCTCTGTACAAATTTTTAGCTTCCAATTGTGATCAGGCTGAGAGAATTAAGTGTAGGAACATTTGTATATGTAAATGAGAAGAAGTGAAGTTATAGGAGGCGCAAAATTTGATACGAATGTTTTGATCAATTCTCCCTCCACAGTTTAAAGTTTTGAGCAAGCAAGTTCTTAATCTTTAAGTTGAAAGGTCAGCTACTTATGGCTAAAAGCATTTGTAGAAACGGGTTCTAAATTGAGAGAACCAAAGGTTTAAAGTCATAGGTGTCTAAATCGACTTCTCAGAAGAAGAGTTTTAGACATAGGTGAGTTATTGAGATCATTTCTCAAGATCTACTGAATCTTTTGGAGTGATTCAACTTGGAGAAGGTGCGCAAACTATAGGCAACTCCTCATACAAAGTTTTATAAAAAACTTTACACAATTGATAAGGTTTGAGTTATTCTTGTTATAGAGGTGCTCTAATTACAAGCTTGTTCTTTTGGAGATTAACACTCTCCATGAGTGGTATCAGAGCAGGAAGTATCAAAATTGAAGGAAGGAGGATCCCGACTGCTGAAGGTGCAAAGAATTCAACATCTGAAGGTTCAAAAGGTGAAAGCTTTAGGATAAAGCTTGAGAAGAAGGTCATACGACACCAAGGAAGACAAAAGGAGTATTATTCGAAGTAAAGGTACATCTATTACTCATAAAGATTGAACAATTCAATATACAGGTGAAGAAAGGATGGGAGATTCTCCTCAGATAGAGAAATTGGATAGAGAGAACTATCCAGCATGGTCAATGAGGATGGAAGCTCATCTAATGAGAAAAGACTTGATAGCTTACATTACAGGTGAAGAAGAAAAGCCTCAATTCAGAGATCCTAGTGTTCCAACTAGGGAAGAATTATCAGATTTGAAGAATTGGATGAAGAGAGATGCTCAAGCTAGGAGCATTATCTATATGGCAGTAATGAATACTTGCTACCTCACATTAGAGGTCTTGAAAGTGCAAGTGATATATGGAATGCTTTGGAGGAGCATTTCCAAAACACCACAAAGTCAAGGAAGGCATCTTTTGTGGGCAGAATTTACCACTTTCAAGAAGAAGGCCTCTCAATCCATCTCAGATTATGTAACCAGAATGAAGGACATTGCAGATGCATTAGGAGCTGTTGATGAAGACATTGAGGAGGATAAATTGGTAAGGCAAATCCTCACAAGTTTGAGAGGTGATGACAAATGCAAGCCATTTATTTTGTCTACTGAATTATCACTTGATCATTTTACTCTTGACTTAAATCAGTTGCTAGGACATGTGTTAACCTTCGAGCAAGATGTCAAAGGTGAAGGTGACAAGAGTACAGGTCATGCAATGTACTCAAAGGATAAGAAGAAAAATAGTAAAGGGAAGCAACAAGCAAATGAAGATGAAGGCACAACTAGTCAAACCAACTTCCTAAGAGGAAGAGGAGGTGGCAAAGGTAGAGGAAGAGGCAGGAATAATAAAGATGGAGTCAAAGCTTACTGGATTTGTGGTAAGACAAATCACTTAGCTAATGATTGTTGGCATAATACTCAGAGTAATGGTGGATATAATCAGAACTTTAATTCAAGAGGAAGAGGTGGCAGAAATCAAAGAGGTAACTTCAGAGGAAGAGGTAGTGGGGGTTACTTTGGAAGAAATGCAGGTAGAGGATTCCAAAGTCAACAATACAATAATACCTACTACAATTATACTTCAGATCAGAAGGAGGATTCAACATTGATAATGAATGCAACTTGTGAAAGGCAAAGTGAAGACCAAAGAGTCTTCTACATTGACTCAGGGTGTAGCAATCACCTGCATGGTAACATAGCATTGATGACTGATTTGGAAAGTAAGATATCTAATCATGTTGTTCAAACAGGTGACAATACAAAGCACAATGTGAAGTCAATTGGATCAGTGAAGGCCAAGGATGGAAGTACTCTCTTGAGTAAGGTCTTGTATGTTCCTACAATTCCTAAGAATCTGATAAGTGTAGGACAAATTGTTGAAAAAGGTTATGAAGTTAGATTCACTAATGAAGGAGTGTTTGTGGAAGACCCTAGCAATGGGTATAAACAAATTGTTTCAGGGAAGAAAGAAGGAAGATTGTCCACATTGAAGATTCAAGGTAATGTTGGTCATGCCTTGTTCACTTATGGAGGACATAAGATCTCTGAGTTAGATCTTTGGCACAAGAGGCTTGGACACTTCAATGAAAGAGGTATCAAAGATATCATTAACAATGGTTCAGTGCTTGGATTGCCTAATGTTGCAGGTCAACATATGACATACAGATGTGAGGCATGTCAATTAGGTAAGGCTCATAAGCAATCTTACTCCAAGCATGGTTTTATGTATTCAGAGAAGCTTGAGTTGGTACACACAGATGTGTGGGGACCATCAAGGATTTCAGTATCAATGGTTCAAGGTACTATGTGATTTATGTTGATGATGCTACCAGATGGATCACTATCTATGTGATCAAGGATAAGTCAGAGGTATTCAATACATTCAAACATTATCATGTGTATGCAGAAAGGATTATAGGCCATAGATTGAAGAGACTAAGGTCAGATGGAGGGGGAGAGTATTTCTCTAATGAGTTCAGTGATTACTTGTGGAATGCAGGTATAAAAAGGGAAATCACTTGTAGGTACTCTCCTCAACAAAATGGTGTAGCAGAAAGGAGGAATAGAACTCTTGTTGAGTTTGCAAGATCCATGATGAAGGAGAAAAATTGCCCAAATTATTTGTGGGCTGAGGCTGTAAATACAGCTACTTATTTGGTCAATAGGTTACCATGTAAAGCTTTGCAGGGTATGACACCATATGAGGCATGGTGGGGTAAGAGACCTACCTTGGATCATTGCAAAGTATTTGGATGTTTGTCATATGCATATGTGCCATCACAATTAAGGCACAAATTGGAACCTAAAGCTGAAAAGTATGTATTCATTGGTTATGATGATAAGCAGATGGGATATAGGTTGTGGAGTCCATCCACAAAACAATTTCTTGTATCAAAAGATGTTACATTTGTTGAGCAAGGTACTTGGTATGCAGGTACAATCAATATTAATACAGGTGATGAAGAAGTTGTGAGTCAAAAGAAAGGTAAATCAAAGGTTCAGATATTTGATGAAGAGGAGAATAATGAAGTGTAGGTTGAAGTTGAAGAAATGCCAAGATTTGATCCTGAGTGTGAAGAACCAGAAACCTCAAGGAGTGGAGAACTCAGAAGGTCATCAAGACACAAGTGGCAACCTACAAGGTATAGCTATGACACTTCTTTTTTGGCTACCAAAGCTTATGCTTACATGATAAAGGTAGATGAAGACCCTTCCACATATGTTCATGGAGCAACCTCAAGGATTCAGAGATGGAAGGTATCCAGATCATGTATGTAAGCTCAAGAGAGCTTTGTATGGTTTGAAGCAGGCCCCAAGGGCATGGAATTATAGACTTGTGAAGTTCTTCAAAGAACTTGGATTTCAAGTATCTAAGGCAGATAGTAGCTTGCTTGTTAAAGCAAGTGATGATGGGTTCATTAACATGTGCATATATGTTGATGATATAATCCTTACAGGTACAGATGAGAGCATTCAAAGTCTAAAGAAGCAAATGGAGAAAGAGTTCAAAATCAGTGACTTGGGAGACTTGTCATATTTCTTGGGCATGGAGATTTCATACACTCAACATGGAGTGTATGTGACTCAAGAAAGGTATTTGAGAAACTTGTTAATCAAGTTTAAAATGAATGATTGCAGGGTAGCACCTACTCCAATGGAGGTGAATCACAAATTGAGCAGATATGGAGGTGAAGAGTTCAAGGATATGAAACAATATCAGAGTTTGGTTGGTAGTCTGATCTATGCTACATTAACTAGGCCTGACTTGTCATATGCAGTTGGAGTTTTGTCTCAATTCATGCATTGCCCTAGGAAAGAACATTGGATTGCAGGTCAAAGAGTGTTGAGGTACATTAAGGGTACACTCAAAGAGGGTTTGTATTATGGTTTTACATCAGATACAAACATCAAAATATATAGTGATGTAGATTGGGCAGGTAATCCTGATGATAGGAGATCAACATATGGATACTTGTGTTATGTGGGAGATAAGTTAATCTCTTGGTGTTCAAAGAAGCAACACACAGTTGCTTTGTCATCTGTAGAAGCTGAGTACAAAGGTATGGTTGAAGCTGCAAAGGAAGTGATATGGCTTAAGACTCTCATGAAGAGTTTTGACACCATACAGAGTACACCTATCATTTATGGAGATAACATGAGTTCATTGTATTTAGCTGCTAATCATGTGTTTCATGCAAGGACTAAACACATTGAGATTGAGTATCACTTTCTGAGAGAGAAGGTGATGGATAAAGAGATTGAAGTCATACATACTTCAACAAAAGATCAGATAGCTGATATGCTTACCAAAAGCTTG
>CM035407.1:38172866-38265366 GCA_020310875.1 Ceratopteris richardii
GTATACACCTCAACAAAATGGGGTTGCAGAAAGGAAGAACAGGTACATTGCAGAGATAGCTAGGACAATGTTGAATGAAATGAATATGCCCAACCATTTTTGGAGTGATGCAGCCAATACAGCCATATACCTCATGAATAGGGCTCCAACTTAAGGAATACACACCTCAACACCTTATCAAGCTTGGTATGGTAAGAAGCCAAACCTCTCCCACCTCAAAATATTTGGTTGTACATGCTATGTTCATGTTCCTAGTGAGCTAAGGCATAAGCTGCAAGAAAAGTCAGAAAAGTGTGTCTTCATTGGCTATGCAAATGATCAAAAGGGTTTTAGGTGCTTCAATCCAAATACGAAGGAGCTCAAAGTATCAAGAGATGTAGCTTTTGATGAGCTACTTCCATGGTACAAGAAGGTATAGTATTTGTAGGAACATGAAGATGATGGATCTAGGCATGAAGAAGCTCAAAGACAAATAAGTATTGAACTAAGTGGTCATCAAAGCTCAAGTTCAGAGGATGAAGATCAGATTTCATCACCTTGGAAAAGGGGAGCAAGAGGAAATTCAGCATCAAGTCATTCAACAAAAGGGAGAGCAAAGCTTGTGGAGCTAGACGATGATGGAGTTGAAGTGGGTGGTGAAGACCATGGAGAATCTTCACATGTACCAAAGCATAAACCAAGAAATAGAAGGTTCATACCTCCAAAAGGTGAAGAGAGGAAGTCCTTAAGGCGAAGGTATCTAGTAGATAGGCTCACATATGATTCATTTATGGAAACTCATTATGCTTATATGAATAAAGTTGTAGAAGATCGTGAACCTACATGTTTTGAAGAAGCAAATAGGTATAAAGAATGGAAGGAAGCTATGAAGGAAGAGATTGAAGCTCTTGAAGAAAACAAGACTTGGAGTCTTGTGCCCAAGAAGGATGGCTTGAAAGTGATAGGAAGCAAGTGGGTCTACAAGGTAAAGAGGAAAGCGGATGGGACTATGTCTAGGTACAAAGCAAGGCTTGTTGCAAAAGGCTTTGCACAAACATGTGGAGTGGATTTTGAAGAAACTTTCAGCCCCGTGGCTAAAATGAGCACCATCAGAACCTTAATAGCTATGGCAGCCACCAAAGGATGGAAATTATACCAATTGGACATCAAGAATGCATTCCTCAATGGAGACTTGGAAGAAGAAGTGTATATGGAGCAACCACAAGGTTTTGTAAGTAGTAAATTTCCTACACATGTTTGCAGGTTGAAAAAGGCTCTTTATGGCCTAAAACCAGCACCAAGGGCCTGGAATCATAGATTGGTGGAATATCTTATCAAGTGTGGATACAAACAAAGTGATGCAGATCACTTTCTCTTCATGAAGCAAAGAGGTGAACTAGCTGCCTACATTTGTGTTTATGTCGATGATCTTATTATCACAGGTAATGACAAAGGGAATTGAAGACATCCAATCCAAGCTAGGTAAAGAATTTAAGATCTCAGATCTTGGGGAATCGAGGTATTTTCTGTTGATGTGTGAAACATCACAAGAAATGAAGTAATGTGACACTAGAAAACCTCTATGATCACCATTAACTCATTGCCACTCAAAACTTTGAGACATGATAGCCAAAACCAAGAACTTTACTTCTTCAGATTTTTCTAGTCACTGAAATGACATACCTTCAATATTTTGCTAATTTCTCTTAGCTCAAAAATTATTTCTCAAAGATCTTTTGGTGGATGAAAGTAGAAGAGTAGAGCTTTCCAGTAAGCTATTATTTGCAAGAAACGGATCTCTAGAACTCAAGTTATAGCCTTCACAAGATGACTATGTATAACTGCCAAAATTGGAAATTCTTCCTGTTATAGTAAAAAGTGCCTGTTTAAAAATGGAATTCGATGCCTAGCATCGACTTGCAACAAGAATTCGATGCCGGGCATCGACTTGGGGTGTTTTTAACCACTTTTCAGCAGGGATTTGTTGCGAGGCATTGACTTCCCGCATAAAACCTTGACCTTTCAGATGCCAAAACAATAGGTGATTTCATACACACTTGGAATATGACTTACCAACTGGAATTCGATGCCAGGCATCAAGTTGCTCCAACAAAGTCATGATTTACAAACACTTCAGCACTGAATGAAAAAGATAAATGAAAAATATGACTTATCAGCAGAGATTCGATGCAGGCATTGACTTGCTTGGAAAACTTCAACTTCTGAAATCATTTCACACAAGACAAACTCTAGAGATGGAAGAAGAAGACTTATACACAGAAGTTTAATAAACTCTTTCCATAACTATGAAACCTCACAAATGCACAGGTGCTTTCTCACGCAGAGAAGCCCGACTATTCTCAGTCATACAAAATGAGTTGTAACTCACTTTCTCATTGTCTTCCTCTTCGTGTCAGTTGATACAAACTAACTTATATATATTTTTTGATTCTCGTGATTTTTTAAAAAACTTCTAGAACTAAAGTGAACTAACTTTACAAATATAATACACTTGTGAATTTTTCCCTTCACATAGGCATGTGGTTTTCTTCTAAAGCTTTAACCTTCAAATATATGTCCAATTAGTGATTGTTTCTCCAACAGCTCCCCCTCAATCACTAATTGACATTCCCTGTTTCTTCATATCATCTTCTTTTTCTTTTACTCCTGCCATGCTTTTGAATCTGTTGGTCTTCGCATCATCCAAGCTCTTTGTCATTATGTCTGCTATCTGATCTTTTGTAGAAATGTACTCCACTTCAATTTCTTTCTCCATTACCTTTTCTCTTAGGAAATGATAATGTATCTCTATATGTTTTGTTCTTGCATAAAATACTGAACTTGCTACAAGATAAAGTGAACTCATATTATCTCCATGTATTGTAGGTATACCTTGATCAATGCCCAAGCTTTTGAAAAGTTTCTGCATCCATATGACTTCCTTAGCTGCTTCCACAAGTCCTTTGTACTCAGCTTCAGTTGATGATAATGCTATTGTATGTTGTTTCTTTGAACACCAACTTACAAGCTTATCACCAATATATATCATGTAGCCATGAGTTGATCTTCTGTCATCCTGATTACCTGCCCAGTCTGAGTCACTATATGCTCTCAACTTCAAATCTGATGTTAAAGGATAATATAATCCTTCCTTTATAGTTCCTTTGATATATCTGAGAACTCTTTGACCTGCAATCCAATGTGGGTCCTTTGGACAATGCATGAATTGTGACAAAACTCCCACTGCATAACTAAGATCAAGTCTTGTTAGTGTAGCATAAATCAAACTACCCATAAGAGATTGATACTTCCTCATATCTTTGTATTCTACACCATCATATTTACTGAGCTTGTGATTAACTTCAAGTGGAGTTGAAGCTTCTCTGCAATTTTCCATATCAAACTTCTTCAATAGATTCAGAAGATACCTTTCTTGTGATACATATATGCCATGATCTGTATAAGTGACTTCCATTCCAAGAAAGTATGAAAACTTTCCTAGATCACTGATCTTGAATTCTTTTTACCTCCTTGATTCCTTCATCTAAAGTACCTGTGATTATAATGTCATCTACATAAATACAAATGTAGATTGTACCTTCCTGTGTTCTTTTGATAAGTAGACTTGGATCTGCTTTTGAACTTTGATATCCAAGATCATTGAGATACTTCATCAGTCTATAGTTCCATGCCCTTGGAGCTTGCTTCAACCCATAGAGTGCTCTTCTCAACCTGCAAACAAAATTTGGATACCTAGAATCTATAAACCCTTGAGGTTTTTCCATGTATACCTCATCAAATATGTATCCATTCAAGAATGCATTCTTTATATCCAATTGACTTAGAGTCCATCCTTTTGAAGCTGCAATAGCAATGATTGTCCTTATAGTTGACATCTTAGCTATAGAACTGAATGTCTCATCATAATTTATGCCATAGGTTTGGGCATAGCCTTTCACCACCAGTCTAGCTTTGTATCTCGCTATACTTCCATCTGCAAGCTTCTTCACTTTATAAAGCAATTTATTTCCAATTACTTTCTTACCATTTGGTTTAGGAACAACTTCCCATGTCTTCTTCTCCTCTAGTGCATTGAATTCTTCCTTCATTGCTTCTTCCCATTGTTTCTTACCTTTTGCTTCATCATAGTTCTGAGGTTCTTCATCATCTTTGACCATATATGCATAGTTCTTCTGAGTTATGTAAGAAGTATCATAAGAATACCTTTCTGGTTGCCTTCTAGTCCTCCTTGACCTTCTTGGTTCACATTCTTCATATGTGTCTTGGATACACCTCTTCATCAAATATAGGAGCTTCTTCATTCCTTCTTGTTAATCCACTTCTCGATGTACTTGCTTGCATATAGTCTTCATCTCTATTTACCTGCACAATTGATTTTCCTTTCTCATATCTTCTTACCTCTTCTTCAAATTCTTCAGCTGTATGACTTTGATCTGCAAACCAACTTTTCTGTTCATCAAATGTAACATCTCTAGAAACAATAAATTGTTTGGTTAGAGGATTCCACAATTTGTAACCCATCTGCTTTTCATCATAACCAATAAACACATATTTTTCTGCCTTTGGTTCAAGTTTATGTCTAAGTTGTGATGGCACATAAGCATATGCAATTGATCCAAACACTCTACAATGATCTAGTGTTGGTTTCTTACCCCACCAAGCTTCATATGGAGTCATTCCATTTAGAGCTGCACATGGTAATCTATTCACAAGATATGTAGCTGTATTTACAGCCTCAGCCCAAAGATAATTTGGACAATTCTTCTCCTTCAGCATAGCTCTAGCAAACTCAACCAAAGTCCTGTTCCTTCTTTCTGCTACACCATTTTGTTGTCGTGTATACCTGCAGGTTATTTCTCTCTTAATACCTGCATTCCAAAGATAATCATTGAACTCTTGAGAGAACTATTCTCCCCCTCCATCAGACCTCAGTCTCTTAAGCTTTTGACCTGTGACTCTCTCTGCATATGCATGAAAATGCTTGAAGGCTCCAAACACTTCTGATCTTTCCTTCAAAACATATAATTTTATCCATCTTGTAGCATCATCAATGAAAAGAACATAATACCTTGAGCCACTGATAGATCCTTCTTTTGTTGGTCCCCATACATCTGTATGAATGAGCTCTAGTAATCCATCATGTTTGAATCCTTTCTTTTGAAATGCTAACCTATGTGCTTTACCCATTTGACATGCTTCACATTTATAAACCATATGTTGACTCTGCACATTTGGTAATCCTAGTACAGACTGATTTTCAACCATAGCTTTAATTCCTCTTTCATTGAAGTGACCTAATCTCTTATGCTAGAGATCAAGTTCTGTAATCACTCCTTCACCATGTGTGAGCAAAGCTTGACCAATGTTCCCTTGCACTCTTAAAGTAAAGATTCTACCTTCTTTCTTACCAGAGACAATCTGATTATATCCATTCTCTGGATCTTCAACAAATACTCCTTCATTTGTAAACCTGACTTGAAAACCTTTTTAAACTATCTGTCCCACACTAATCAAGTTTTTAGGTATTGTGGGAACATACAAAACATTGGTTAGCAAATCTGCTCCACTCTTGCATTTCACTTTTCCAATTGAATGTACATTATGTCTTGTATTATCACCTGTTTGAACTGTATGACTAGAAATGCTTTTTTCCATTTCTGACATCAATTCTATGTTTCTTGACAAATGATTAGAACATCCAGAGTCAATGTAAAAAACCTTTAGATCTTCTTTATCTGATGTGCTAATTGAATTTATCATCAATGATATATGACTTTCATTCTGTGTGTCATTTGCATAATTGTAGTAGGTGGTGTTGTAGGATTGATTTTGTCCCCAACTTCTTCCTCCACCTCTACCATAGCCTCCTCTTGGATTTTGTCTACCTCTCTGAAAATTACTTTGATATCTTCCACCTCGGCCTCTGCTATTGTTGTTTTGATTTTGGTTTAATCCTTGTTGATTGTGCCAACAGTCATGAGCCAAATGATTACTCAATCCACAGATCCAGCAAGTCGTCTTGTTGTTATTCTGATTACCTCTACCTCTTCCAAAGGCTCTTGTTCTTCCTCTGCCAATGCCTTTACCTCTTGCATAATAAACTTGAGAACTCGACTCTTCTTCATCCTTTGCTTTACCTTTATCTCCTTTCTTCTTGTTCTTCATATACATTGTAGAACTTTGTCCTTTATCTCCATCTCCCTTCAAGTCTTGCTCAAATGTGAGCATCAAACCAAGCAACTGGTTCAAATCTGGAACATAATGATTCAATGAAAGTTCTGTTGATAAGACAAAAGGTTTCCACCTTTCATCTCCTCTCAAACTTGTAAGTAATTCAACAATCAACTTGTGATCCTCAATATCTTCATCTATGGATCCAACACTCTGTTAGATCCTTGATCTTAGTGACATAATCACTAATATTTTGACTTGGCTTCTTCTTGAATGTTGTAAACTCTAACCATAGACTTGCTTTCCTTGCTTTAGTAGTGCTTTGGAAATGATACTCCAATGCATTCCATATATCTTCAGATGATTCCAATCCTCTGATGTGTGGTAGCAAATGATCTGAGATTGTGTTGTAAATGTATGCCTTTGCACTTGCATCCTTCTTCTACCAATGCTTTAAAGCATCAAATTCTTCTTTCTTTGATCGGCTTTCATCTTCAAATACTGGCTTCTCTTCTTCACCTGTTACATATACCATGAGATCCTTACTCATAAGTAAGGCTTCCATTCTCATTACCCATGCGGGGTAATTATCTCTGTCCAGTTTGTCAATGGAGATATGATATGCCATACTCCTTTCCTTCTGGTGCAACCTGTGAGCTTAAAGGATAAAGAATAATACCTTTTGGAGCTCTTTGTGTATGAAGATACTTTTGAAGTGACCTTTTGATGCCTTGTGTCTTCAAATGATTCACCTTTCAACCTTTAATGAAAAACGTTTCAAAACTTCTTGTACCTTTGCCGCCTTCTGCTCTTTAGGACCTTTCTGCTCTCATACCACTTGTTGATATATGAAACATCACAAGTAATGAATTAATGTGACACTAGACAACCTCTATGATCACCATTAACTCATGGCCACTCAAAACTTTGAGAAATGATAGCCAAAACCAAGAACTTTACTTCTTCAGATTTTTCCAGTCACTAAAATAACATACCTTCAGTATTTTGCTAATTTCTCTTAGCTCAAAAATTATTTCTCCAAGATCTTTTCGTGAATGAAAGTAGAAAAGTAGATCTTTCCAAGAAGCTATTATTTGCAAGAAACGGATCTCTAGAACTCAAGTTATGGCCTTCACAAGATGACTATGTATAACTGCCAAAATTGGAAATTCTTCTTGTTATAGTAAAAAACGCCTATCTAAAAATGGAATTCGATGCCTAGCATCGACTTGCAACGAGAATTCGATGCCGGGCATCGACTTGGGGTGTTTTTAGCCACTTTTCAGCAGGTATTCGATGCCACGCATCGACTTCCCGCATAAAACCTTGACCTTTCAAATGCCAAAACAATAGGTGATTTCATACACACTTGGAATATGACTTATCAATTGGAATTTGATGCTAAGCATCAAGTTGCTCCAACAAAGTCATGACTTACAAACACTTCAGCACTGAATGAAAAAGATAAATGAAAAATATGACTTATCAGCAGAGATTCGATGCCAGGCATCGACTTGCTTGGAAAACTTCAACTTCTGAAATCATTTCACACAAGACAAACTCTAGAGATGGAAGAAGAAGACTTATACACAGAAGTTCAATAAACTCTTTCCATAACTATGAAACCTCACAAATGCACATGTGCTTTCTCACGCAGAGAAGCCTGGCTATTCTCAGTCATACAAAATGAGTACTAACTCACTTTGTCATTGTCTTCCTCTTCACCTCACTTGATACAAACTTACTTATATAGATTTTCTGATACTCATGATTTTTTAAAAAACTTCTAGAACTAAAGTGAACTAACTTTACAAATATAATACACTTGTGAATTTGTCCCTTCACATAGGCATGTGGTTTTCTTCTAAATCTTTAACCTTCAAATATATGTCCAATTAGTGATTGTTTCTCAAACATTTTCTTGGCATTAAAGTTGTTTACAAACAAGATGAAATCATGTTGATGCAAAGGAAGTACATTGTAGATGTACTTGAAAAGTTTGGAATGATAAATTGCAAGCCAATCTCCAATCCAATGGAGGTTAATTTGAAGCTGAGCTCTAGTGATGGTAATCCTCTTGAAGATGACACTTTGTATAGGTCTATTGTTGTTGGATCACTCAATTATGCAACCATCATAAGACCCAGTATAGCTTATGGAGTAGGCGTCTTGTCACAATTTATGCATAGTCCAAGGACTACTCACTTGTTCGCAGCAAGAAGAATGCTTAGGTACTTAAAGGGTACTATAAATGAAGGATTATGCTATGCATATGATGATGATTTGCAGGTCAAGGCATACTCTGGGCCGGATTGGGCCGGATCCAAAGAAGATAGAAGAAGCACTAGTGGAAGCAAAGTTATATCTTGGATGTCAAAGAAGCAACCCACAGTTGCTTTATCATCTACAGAGGCTGAGTGTAGAGCACTTGCACAAGTCACATGTGAACTTCTGTGGCTTAAGAAGTTGTTTATGGACTTGAATTTGCAGGTTGATACATATCCTATCTATTGTGATAACTTGAGTAGCATACACCTCGCTTCAAACCCTGTTTTCCATGCAAGAACCAAGCACATTGAAGTGCATTACCACTTCATAAGAGAAAAGGTATTGAAAAAGGAGATTTCAGTGATTCATATAGCTACAAAAGACCAAGTTTGTGATATGTTTACAAAGGCATTGGATGGCACAAAGCTCATGAAGTTCAAGCAAGGCATTAGCATGAAGGACCTTGGATGAAGATGAAGATTGAAGCTTGAGGGGGAATGATAAAAAATCAAGCTTCAAAGTACAAATTCGTGGGCAAACTAATTTGTACAAGTGGAACAATGTATGAAGGCCTCAAGTCACGAGATTTCCCTAAAAGGAATCACTCAAAAACTCCCCAAATCATTCCAATCAATTCCTCTAACTTAGAGAGGAGCAATTTTAGGGAAAGAGATTCCTAGATTGTAGGAGTCTACTTGCTCTATTTATAATAGGCTTGGATCACGACTTTTTGTGTGATCCCTTGTGTTTCTTTTGTGTATTGGAGTGTTCTTAGATTGCTGGAACTCTATCAAGCAACCCCCTAGCTTAAGCTAGCCCCCTTCTTGCTTCCATCCCAAGTTTGGGTTAGAATATCTCACTGTCTATGCTAGCAGAGACTAGTCTCTATTTGTCTGAGTTGTATCCATTGATTCTCCTATTGTAGAAATGCATTTGCTGTGATTTTACTCTTCTTGGATAGATAATATAGTTCTCTAATTGTAGTTCAAATCTCCGGATCTGTCTCTGGAGTTTCTCTGAGTTATTGTATCTAGAGTGAAGGTGTGTCTCTGCATAGGTCTGTGCGAGTGTTAGCAAAGTAGCCTAACTTGCATTGCCATTTCCTGTGTGAGCATCCATTTTAGATGAAATTTGTCTTGTTAGAAATCTCTACAAGTCTACTGTGAGTGGTTAAAATATCTCTGGAAATCTTTATACCAGCTTTGAGAAATAACCAGAACACTAGAACAGTGTCCAGTTGAGTCCTTGGGAGGTCACATTTCGCTTCTAGTTGCATAGGGAGTTGTCAAATCTCCCAACAACATATACATACACATACACATACACACATACATACACACACACACACATTATATATATATATATATATATATATATATATATATATATATATATATATATATATATATATATATATATAGGTAGGTAGGTAGATAGATGCATGGATAGATGGATAGATGGGTGGTTAGGTAGGTAGGTACGTAAATTGATAGATGGATAGAAAAAAGATGGAAAGAAAAATCTATAAAGACAAATCTTTTAAGACAAATCTATAAAGACAAATAGACAAACAGACAGACAGATAGATAGATAGATAGATAGATAGATAGATAGACACAAGCAGATAGACACATAGATAGATAGATAGATAGATAGATAGACAAACACACAGACAGACACATAGATGGATAGATAGATAGATAGACAGACAGATAGATGGACAGATAGAGACATATAGACACACACACAGATAGAAACATAGATATATAGAAACATAGATAGAAACATAGTTATTGCCATAGAAATCCCATGGATGATTTAAAGCAATAGATGATTATATTTCCAACTTATCATGACAATACAAGTAGCACCCATGGAGCTTCTAAGTATATTTTCCATTCTATGACCAAACACATTACACTGTCGTGTGTATGGCCCAAAAGCATTATAAAAGAAGTGTGGTACATTGGAGATCAAAAGAACATTATGCCCATATGCCTAGAGAATTGCTTTACAATGTGAGGCTTTAAGTGGTTCAAATTCCAAAACGCTATGAATGATATATTATTGAAGGTTGAAGGAGGTGGTCGAAGATACCAATGTAGTCATGATTTGGTTCCATGTTCAAAAAGGAAACCTACTACTGCTGCTTATTTTCTTGAAATACAAAGGATTTGAAGAAGGGACCATTGTGGCATAGAAATCCCATGGATGATTTGAAGCCAAAGACAATGGCACTTCCAACTTATGATGACCTTGATACAAGTAGCGCACATCTAGCTTCTAAGTACATTTTTCATTATAGGTCCAAATACTTTGGGCTGCACTAAAACTTCGTATTCCAAAAGTCTTATAAAATAATAAGGGGTGGTAAATTGGAGAAAAGGAACATTAAGCTCAATCTCTGTAGTCTTGAGCTTAATTGGCTCAAAATCCCAAATGCCATGAAGTATATATTATTTAAGGTTGAACGAGTGTTGAAGATACAGAATTCGTTTGGCAAAAGCTCTACACATGGACTATATGCTTGGACTCACGAGGATACCACCAACCAAAAGTAGATATGACTCTTGGAGATATTTTAAACATGGTGATCTTTCGAATTAAGGTTCATGTGTGCCATGATTGTGAGACCATGCACAGGATTGAGTGCATTGCTTATCAATACATTAGAATAGAGGGAATGGAGTCATAATTTTGCGCATTTGAATTATGCGATGTTTAACATCATTAGTATCTCTGGTCTTGCATTATCTTTGGTCTTAAATCATTCTAGTATTGTAAATATTGAAGGTTTCAACTTTAAGTGAAATAAATGCCTAATTGCTTGTGTCGTGTCGATAAGAAGATTATAGTTGTGCAGCCTTTATAGGGTAGATCCTATCACGAAATGAAAATTTTTAATCTCTTCATCTAAAGCTACAAAATATGAGGCGGCAAATTTTTCTGGGCCTTTAGCTCAAATTTGTTTTCCACTTATCTCCATCATTCTTCTTTCCTGATCTTTATTGCTGACTAACATGTAGCGCTCATCCTCTTTTGTCTAATATTTTTTCTCTTTTTTTTTTTTTTTGGCTTCTCCCCATACTTCTCCACATTACGTACACTTTTCTCTAAATGAACTTCATTGCCTCAATTGTTTATTCAAGCCTTCCTACTTTCTCATTGAACGTGCAATCCTTAACACTGTTTTGAATCCTATGTCGCTGCTCCCTATTAACCAGCATTTAGTAGTTAAGAATAGCTCTTCGCAGCTCCCAACAGCAACGTGTGTTGAACTTGGGAATTGCGACTTGACAAGTGACAGAAATTCTATCCCACAAATTAAGAGAAGACATTTGAAAGCTCACATCGCTATAGTCTCTATCCCTCCCCCAGGCTGACGCTCCCTCTTCTCCCCAAAAGACGACATGCACTAAGGACTGAAACGAGCTGAAGCGAGAAAACCGGTCACATGTCTCTACTCATCCAGCTCTACATACAAGAGCGTGAGAAAAGAGCACGTGATTAGATATGGAATTTCTTGTTAGAATTGCAGGCATCTGAATATTCACATGCAGCAGCGAAAGAAACTAAACCACAGTGAAAGGACATCACACAAAGCATATAAGGAGCCGGTCATCCCAACCGTTTCCCATTCTTCCTAGACTGGAATAACACTTTAATGAAATGAATGAATCCATCAAACGAGAATAATCCGAACATTACAGACAATATTAAAGTAGAAGATACGACGTATGTACAAAGAACTTTTGCATTGTGATCTGTTCAAAACGACTGAACCAGACCTTCTCATGTTATGAACTGCTCGGACAATTGGTATGACGTAAGTACAAAGAATTTTGGAGTTTTTATCTGAACAAAACGACTGAACTAGACCTTCTCATGTTATGGACTGCTCAAAACGACTAAGAGACGAAACGTTCTCCCTGCTTTTCAACGCCAACAAGAGACAAAATCCGCAAGATCAAAAGCCTTTACGAATGCTGTATGATCGTAAGATTTTCAAAGCCAGAAGTGGATTCTTCAATGCAAACTCTGCATATTCATTGGAAGAACTGATCGCTTTCCAATTTTTCAGGATTACGTCCAATGCTGCATTTTCCAACACTGCAGGAGAGCTCAACTTGGCTGATAACTCTAAGATTCCTGATACGTTCTCCCTATTCAACGTTTCAACGAGATGGGCTTCATACATGTCCCTCAATTGTGGTACATCATACTTGTCAGCAACCACTATCAGGGATTTAGAATGGACTTCCAATGTTTCAGGTTTTAACTGCCCACTGTAAATGAATTCAACAACGCCCTTCAATTCATTATGGACTAAGTCTGGGATCCGTCTTCTCAAGCCTTTACGAGGAAAGAACTTGTTCTCCAACATTGACCTGAAAACTCGTGACCCAAAAGTCTGCAAAAGAAATGACCAATGTGAAATTATAATAATTGAAGCTTGGGATCACTTATGTGAATTCAAAGTAAATGAACCTGAGATACATACAATATCGTTCTCATAAAGTTCTTCTCAAAGTCATATTACACAAACACTCAAAAACTGAGTATCCCTGTATCAAATTCGATCACTAGCGTAGGTGAACAATCTGCACTGCAGAAGCTACCGCAATCTCATAAGCATCTGAAGAAAATAATCTTTACACAGAATTCGACTTATGGTATCTCTACAAAGGCAAACGCAGCCCCGCTCACTTGAAATTTGTTTACCCAGATGGAGAGTGCATCGCAAGGAGAGAATGTATAAAAAATCTAGAGGGAAAGGGAGCGCCGAAACTTCCCATACTAGACACGAAAAAAAACCTCCAAATTCAAACGCACACTGACACTTTGACTACAAGGAGAACATGAACATTCCAGTCACGGATTCCGGTTCATCGAGACTTTCCCCTCTTCATCTGCCAGCCTCTCCGTGTGTCTGACTAGTTATTCATGCAGAGAGACCATAGGAGGAAACGTAATCCAACAAAAGAAAAGAATTATGCAAGCCATGAATCTCGTTCGTGCTACAGTCTACGATATCCAGACAAGCCAAGAGTTTTCTTTACTATTACCTCGAAACTGCAACTGGATAATCACAGATCTTAATTTTTCTTCTTTGGCTGGAGCGTAGAAATTGTACCTGTCTATGTCCCGACGTTTCCGTGTTTACATCGAGATTGGATTCTTCCTGCGCATCCAGCTGTTCTAAACGCTTCATGATGTCTGTTGCGCATCCACGGCAGGTTTTGCAAATAGAAAGCTCCGGAAAGCACCCACAAAAAGTACACCAATCCTTCGAGGTATGGGCCATGGTATAGAATTATACTTCAGGACCAGGAATTCAAATGAAAGCGAAAATGGCCTCCATTTGGAATTGGGCCATCAGCGCTTCATTTGAAGCCAAAAGGATTCGGTGAGACATCGTTAAGGGAGCACAGCATTAAGATGGGGCATCATCAAGAAAGCACAACATAGGACGCGTCTGTTTTAAGGCTGGGCATCGCCTATAGCTCTCGTATCACCGATTGAGCGAGTATATCCCCTTGTCGTGTCATATACAATTCTCGATGTGCGCACGTACGAAAGAGCATTCGACGAGCCTTGACGCTGGGCTTCTCAGGACGACTCAGTTGCTTCTTGGAAGTTGGAAGCGTCCGCTTCGTAGAGTCTCCATGGAGATTCTATTTACAGTATAATATTCTATATTTGAAAACCATCTCGTAATCTCCTCATTATCATATCACATTTTAACTACTGATGCGGGCATGTCCCAATTTTATTAAATTTCAGGCCTAAAATTGACAGCTGTTTTGCCTGTCATTAGCCATTTTTACCTGTCAAAACAGGTAGAAATTTTTTTTCTGTCATCCTTGAAAGCCAAGAGAAAGGAAGTCGTTAGAGCATCCCTGTCGGTCCTCAAGTCCATTAAGAACAGTAGAAAGTGATTGCTTTTGTTCCTCATGAGTGATCTAATGATTTTATCTATCAATGTTAAACGTCTCTCTGATCCACTCAGACCTAAGGTGATCAACAGGTGGATTCACATGCTGCCTAACCAGCCCGATGTGATTTGTCTTTAGGAAGTGAAAATTGCTGGTAACACTCTTCTTTTTAATCTTAATTTGTTGTCTGCCAAGTATAAATGGTGGTTCACTAGTCATGCAGCTGGAAAGGGTGGTGCAGTTATTGGCCTGTCAAAAGAAACTGCTCATGCTTTTCATAGTTCTACTACTAGTAACTCCAAACAATGGTGCTCTATCAATCTTGTTAGCCCTTATAATCTCAAGATTGTTTCTATCTATGCAACTAACACCATATTTGATCGGACAGAGTGCTGGAACGAGTTAAATCAAATGTCTGGTCCTTTAATTTTGGTCGGAGACTTTAATATGGTAACTTCATTTAAAGACAGGTTTGAAGGTAAAGGTAAAATCATCTGTGGCTCGGAGATACATGCTTGGTACAATTTATGTGCTAACCATGACCTAATGGATATTTCCCCCAACTCTGGCTTTACTTGGTTTAACAGACAACAGGGAAGGGCGTATGTGGGTGCTAGACTTGATAGGTGTTATGCCAACATTTCTTTTGTTCAAGATTGTTGGGAGTGAAATTCTTGTGAATAAATTGGACTCCATTGATGTTACCACTCAAGAGTACCATGACCTTACGGTGAGATTGAGGAAGGAAAAGTATCTTGAAGCTAGTTATTCTCTTGCTACCTCTAAGGAGTTTTGGAGTGAGAAAATGGACCGTGAAAATAAACATATGTACTCTTTGATGAAAAAAGGGAAAGTCAGGGACTTCATCCCTATGATTAAAAAAAGGAATAGGCAGCATACTGCCAACATTGATGAGTCTTTACATGAGGCTAAAAAGTTTTCTATGGATGTTTTCTCTGTGCCTCCCAAGTGAGGGGGAGGACATACAGAGGGCCAGAGCAACCATTGCTTTAAAAAGGAAAAAAATGATTCCTGAAAGCTTGGCACCTCTCCTAGACCTGCTCCTCACTGTTGGTGAGGTCAAAGAAACCATCAATAAACTAAAGCCATGTAAATCTCCTGGATTGAATGGTTTGCCAAATGAGTTTTTTATTGTGCTGAATGATTTTCTCACTCCCTTTCTCCTTGCAGTGTGGGAAGAGGCTTCTAGCAAAGGATACCTCCCTGGCCACATTAACTCAGGGGTCATTAAGCTCATACACAAGAGAGGTGACAAAGATGATCTCAATAATTGGAGACCCATTACTTTCTTAAACTCTATTTAAAAGATTTTTTCCTCTGCCCTAGCCAGAAGAATTAGTCCCTTGATGAAATTCTTCATATTGCATGAGCAAAAAGGATTTATCCAAGGAAGATACATTTTAGATGCATTCATTGCTCTGTGGGAAGGTATGGACTATGCCAAAGAGATTGATCAAGACTTTTTCTTCTTTAAAATAGACTTTGACAAAGCTTATGACAGAATAGAATGGGTTTCCATCTTGCAATCCCTTCATGATATTGGGTTTGGAAGGAAGTTTATTAAATATGTTAGCACTCTGTTTGGTAATGCTTCCTCTAGAATTGCCATTAATGGTCATCTTTTAGAGCCTTTTAAACTTGTGAGATCTATTAGGCAAGGCTGCCCTTTAGCTCCTCTGCTCTTTGCAATAGCAAGTGATGCTCTTGGCTAGCTTATAAAGGATGCTCTTGACAAAGGTTTGGTTAAGGTTATATCAATCCCTAAATGTCCCTCCCCCCTTGCTCTGTAGATGTTCGCCGATGATACAAATATGGTCACTAATACTGATGTTGTTTCTGCTAAAACTTTTCTTGATTGCTTGACTACTTTCTACCTCGCGAGTGGATCTCAAGTTAACAATAGTAAAACAGGGTTTAAATCTTCTAATGATATTGTGCCTAATTGTGTTGCCATATTGGGTTGTAATGTTCTTAAGGATGGGGAAATTTTTCGTTTGCTTGGTATACCAATGGGGTTCAATGTCTCCTTTGCTCAAAGGTGGGATTGGGTATTGGACAAATTTAAAAAGAATCTTTTTTACTGGTATGATGTCAATAGTTCTCTGCCTCGCAGATGTTTTGTACTGAACAAGTATATTATGCCTAAACTGGTTTTTTTCTTATCTTGCTGGTATCCTTCTAAAAAGCGGGTTGGTCAAGCTATCTCCCTTGCTAGGAGGTTTCTTTGGGGTGGAAGCAGCTGTAACAGGAAAATCCCTAAAGTTTCTTGGGATACCTGTTGCCTACCCAAAGACCAAGGGGGACTTGGTATTATCAGCCTCTCAAGATGGCAGAGAGTATGGCAGCTAAATGGGTTCTCAAAAGTCTGTATAGTAAAGATATTTGGGCTGCGTTGATCAAGAGGAATTGTGATAAATTTTTCTTAACCAATTATAAGGCCTGGACTAAAATTCAGTTGTGGGACATAATTGTTTCCCCCCAACCTATTACCCATGTTGGCAGCTCCCTTGTTTGCAGAATGTGGAAGGCTTGGTTCAAGGCAAAGGGTACATTTTTTCCATCGAGTGACCTTTCTCTTGATTTCGTTTTATAGGAGTCTCCTTGGATTGGATGGATAACACATTGGAAAAAAGGCAACCTCTCTATTAAGGAACATAAATGCCATAAAGCTGGCTTTTTATCCTCGAGAGACTTTATGGGGGAAAGGACTGTAAAAACCTCCCAACAGATAATGGACTCTACTAATCTTTCTTTTGCCTGTCTTTAGGTGCTGCTGAAACATAGGTCCTTGCTTGAAGAGAAGTGTAATACTCACAAGAAGAACATAAGGATTCAAGAGGTGGCTGACAGCATTTACAAAAATTTCAAGAAGTGCAAAGGATCTATGGAGCAGATAAGGAAAAGGCAAAACGAGAGATGGAGCATGAATTGGACTAATCACCAATGGAATTACAAATTCAAAGCTTTGTGGGCCCTGCCTGACTGTAGCAAACACTCTTTTCTACAATGGTTGATGATCCAGAATGGACTTTGGATTGGCCCCAAGGTCAGGAAAATTCTAGATAATGAAGGAAAGTTTACATTCTGTGGCAAGGAGGAAGATGTTCCTCACCTTTTTTATGATTGTATTCATGCCAGAAAGTTTTGGCAGCCTATTGAAAAGTACCTTTGGGCCTACAGTTTCCCAAGGCTCTCCATAAAGGATGTTATCCTTGGTTGCTGTAGAAACATGGAGTTTCCGATTTGGTCTGGTCAATTTGGCTGAGCAGAAACAACGCGGTTTTTGGCAATGGAAACAGGAACTTCCTGTCCTCCCTACATGTTAGACTTAAGAAAGCCTCAATGAAATGTATTGCAGAGGTCAATTCTGCCCCTTGTAATAATGCTGAGATACAAAATATTGTCTCTCAAAAGAACCCTTATCTCCAAATTGTACTCCCGAAAAATATTTGAGATGATACTCTCTTTGTAACCTTTTTTTTTGCAAGGTGGCTCTTGCCCCTTGCAAAGATTGTACACTCCTTCAGTAATTTAATTTTCTTGTTTTCTGCAAAAAAAAAAAAAATGAACCTATCTTTTTCTTGATCCATAACCTAGTTATCACTGAACACTGAGCAAAGCACGCCCGTCGCCCAACTCTGCACTGTGCAAACTCTACCTAGTACCATCGCAATTCGCGTGCCTATAATCAGTCACTGATGAATGTGGCAGTCGTATGACCAGCCTCCAAGCTTAACCCCATTCGTGTTGTCGCTCTCTGTGTGGTGAGGTCAGCCATCGCACATTGTACGCAAAGTCGTGGACCTTCTTACACATTGCGGCCATGGCTCCATCCTGTTTTCAAGTACGTACATGGTACATTTTCATTTCTTGATAAATACAGCCATATTATATATACGCAAATTGAATGATGCAGCTTGCTACAGTCATATACAGTCACATACACTAGTGATGCTCTTACTGTCATATACATAAATTAAATGATGGAGGCAACAGCATGCTACAGTAACATACGCATGATCATATTAATTTTTAACTACTGATGTGCGCTGCGGGCATGTCCCAAAGAAGTGCAACAGACGCTGCATTCATATGTATTGATGTGTAAAGAGGGCTCAAACTTGGATTGCCTGCGATCCCATTGGGCTTCATGTTGTGTGTTGTAGGAGAGGTATATGACCTTCTAGCTTGAGTTTTGATGCAAGAAAGGTTTTAAGGTACTCCGAAAACTCGTTCGTCAGCTCTATGACTTCCTATAGCGATGGTTCCATGGCTAAGGAGGCCTCGATGGACAGATTTGTTAGGAAAAAATTGATGCGAGTGCTAGAAACTTACGGGAAAAACCATGGAAAATTTGTTTGCTAACAAAATAGGAAGCATAGTCTCTCTCCATTTGTTTGGAGGATGTTGTTTGAGGAGAGCTTCTTTTATGGACTGAATACTCTTGAGTCCAATGTTGTTAGACCCATGCATGAAAGAAAACATGAAGTTATTTTGAACACTATTGAAGACCTTTTGATTTATGCTACTCCCAATCTGCCTTAGAATGTGAGCTCTCTGGGGATGCCATCAGGCAATATTCATCTTGTAGCATTGCCTCAACAGAACTTTTTTGATGATTAAGAGATATCCTATTAATCTTAAAATGGGGAAAAAGGACCTGCTAAAATGCCAACATCTTTTGGCATTGATACAATTCATGAACAAGTGGCACAAATATTCCTCTCTTTCAGAGAATGCACACAACCCTTCATCAACTTTAAACTTCTTTGCTTTGCTACCATTCCACAAACCATTATATGTGATCAACCACTAAAGTATAGAATGTTTGATGTTGATGGGGAAGGATAAAACACATAGGAATCAACTCCCCCATCGGGTAGCACACCACTGATTCCTCCGTTTTCTATTCATTTTAAGGAGGATCTTATTGAGAGTGCCCCTCTAGTACTTGAATTGGGTGAATATATAAACAACCACTTCGGCTAGTCTCAGCCTTTTATTTTTATTGAAAAGCATCGACTTATCCTTGAGAATAACCGTATGATTGAGCGAAACCTTTTTGCAAGGATAAGACACAATTATCAAATAAATAATATAATCATCATCAACTACCTCCGGATTCTAGGCAGATCCATGCATTAAATTCCTCCCTTCCTGGATTTATGCTCTTTAATACCAAGGTTACAATTATTTCAAAGAGATGATCAAGACTCTTGCAAATAAAAGTGTAGATTATTGGTCAAAGGATGATTACATTAGTAATGAATTTTGACATCCATCAATGAACGCCACATCCTCCAAGTAATGGAACTACCAACAGCAGGAGAGACAGTTCAGGGGGAGATGATGATGTTGCACGAAGTGTGATCCTTCCAAACTTTGAGGGCTTTAATCTAAAACAAAGAAATGTTACTTTTTACTAGACAATGTGAGATATCCTCATACTTAATAGCCCTTAGTATCCATTTAGTAGCCATGTTTTTTCGCCATTTTTATGGGACAGAGAATCACCAAATTATTTCCTAGGAAAACAAAAAATATCCGATGAAATGTTTGGAACTTTGCTAACTTGAGGACTACCATCTTAAAGCAATCTTCTAGCCAGATAATTAACCTCAAAGAGATTTCTTTATTATTCATGTAGAAAACTAAAAAATAAGTTAAGAAGGCCAACATATAATGATTGAAAAAAAACTCTATGTTCAAAAGTGCTTTAAAGACTTTATCCTTGAGTCTATTCATGACAGACTCAAACCTTTGATTGGAAGAGATATTAGAGCTAATGGGTATCCCAAGAACCCTTGAAAGCTCACCTTTGTTAATAAGATCACAACCATTGTCAATAATACAAGAAGATATGAAATTATTAGAAGACGTAAAATAAGTTATTTTATGATTAACTTTATAACCACTAGTCAAATAAAGTGTATTGAAACAATTTAAGAAATTGATAGTACAATTATCATCATCATTAGTGAGCATGCTAGTGTCATCGCAAATAATTTGTAAATCAAGGGGGCATTCAGAATATCAATACCTTTGATGAGATCATTTGACATGGTAATCCTTTACCAACCAACCAATGACATCACTTACAATGGAAAAAGGTAAGGGAACAATGGGAAAACCGAGTATAGTAGACCAAATTAGTCTTGAACGTGTAGTTATAGCATCAAGGATGGAGACTCTAGATTGAGCATTAGCAAACATAATGCTAACAAATTTTATGAATCTTCTCTAGAGAGTAGGTGAGTGAAAGAAAAATGAAAAAAAGAGTGTAATCACAAAACGAAGGAGTGTGAGAGAGTCAAAGTGAGTAGACCAAGAAATGGGTAAACCTACATGGATTAGGAATGAGTTTGATCAAATGCTAGCAGGTTAAGAGCATTGTCATTTTACTGAGCATGTGTATAGACCAAAATAGCAAGTTTTAGCTCATACTTGAATCTTCTACTCATGTGTTTTGATCCATTGATTAGAGGATCATACTTCAAAGCTCTTAGGTGATTATTTGTGGTTCCTGGGAAGCTCAAGAGGAGTACTTTATACTCCTCAAATTTTTCTTGGTTGTTGTGAGGCAGGGATTTGCAGCACCACTTCATCTCCGGAATCTATCCACCATCTCCTCAAATAGTGGTATGAAAGCAACAATAAGGTAAAATGGGAGATGGATTTCCATCATTCATTGACAAATTGGATAAGGGAAATTATTATGCATAGTCGCTAAGGATGAAAGCTTAGCTCAAAGGAAGAAGCTTGTATGGATACATCTTTGTAAATGAAGAAATGCGAATATTCAGAAGGAAACATCAAACTACAAGAGAAGAGCAAGAAAGACTAGTTGCATGGTGTGCAAAGGATGCTCTAGCCAAGTCTTACATACTCAACTCAATATCTGATTTCTTATTACCTCATATTAGTAATTGCAAGACCTCCGAAGAGACTTTGGAAGTATTTTCTTCATACTTCTCATCAAATACAAGAGCTAGGAAGAACCAACTTTGGATGGAGTTCACAAACTTGAAGAAGCAACCAAAGCAAAGTGTAGCTGACTATGTGACCAAGATGAAGGATGTAACTAATGAACTTGGGAGTATTGGAGAAGAAATAGGAGAAGAGCAAATGGTAAGGTAGATCATAAATGGCATCAAAGCTGATGAAAAATGGGAGTCCTTCACCATAGCAATGGACTTGTATATGGACATGCAGATACCTGATCTCAATACATTGATGGGACAACTCTTCACCCATGAGACAAAGCTCAACAACAATGGAGACATTTCTAGAGGTAATCAATCTTTTGCCCTTTACACAAATAAATTTCAGAATAACGATAAGGGAAAAGGTAAGAAGAATGAAGAGGATGCAAGTACCTCTCAAGTGAACTTCACAGGTAGAGGAAGAGGTACTACAGGAAGGGGTAGGGGAGGAAAGCAAGGCAGGGGAGATCCTGCAATTCTTCACCTTGTAATATTTGTGGTTTTTACCAATCATACCATAGATGCGTGCTTTAAGAATATCAAGAAATAGAGAGGAAGAGGCTTCCACATAGGAGGCTATGGACAATCGAGAGGCAGGTTCAACAATGGAGAAAGAAATTACCATCACAATTACAACCAAGGCTACAACAACAACTATCAAGGAGGCTTCAAACGAAGAAGATATTACCATAAATACACAAAATACCAAGAGGATTCTCTATTGATCATGAACATGACATCCAACCAAGGTAAATATGATGAGCATCTATTCTATATTGATTATGGTTACTCCAATCATGTAGCAGGAAATGTAGCATTGCTATCTGATCTTGAAGAGCCTAAAGGGAAGCATGAAGTCGAGACAAGTGATGAATCTAGGCACTCTATTAAGAAGATTGGAAATGCTAAAGCATGTGATGTTGACATGAAACTCTTAAGTAAGGTATTATTTATGCCAACCATAACAAAAACCTAATCAGTGTTGGGCATATTGTTGAGAAGGGCTTACAGGTTAGATTCACAAGGCATGGAGCATATGTGGAGGACTCTCAACAAGGCTTCAAGAGGATTGAAAAAGGTGAGAACTCTGGAAGACTCTTTACATTTGAAGTTGAAGATACCAAAAGTATTGCTATCTTCAATTGCAAAGATCAAACCCTACCTGAATTGAAGATATGGCATAAGAGACTAGGTCATATAGGTGAGAGGACACTAAAGCAAATATACAGGGATCAAACTGTGCTTGGCATTCCAAACATGTCCAGACAACACATGATTTACAAATGTGGATCATGACAATTTGGCAAATCAGATAGGCAAGCTTTCAACAAGAAAGAATACATGTATGAAGATTACCTAAAACTTATGCACACAAATGTATGGGGTCCCCTAGCAGAGAGCCATCAATCTCAAGATCAAGGTATTATGTTTCATTCATAGATGACGATATATGGGCAATTCTTTACTTTTTGAAACATAAAGATGACATCTTCACTTGTTTCAAGAAGTATTTGGCATTGGTTGAGAATCAAATAGGTAGAAGCTTGAAGAGGCTCAGATCTGATGGAGGTGGTGAGTATTTCTCACATGAACTTGATTCATTCCCATAGGACAGAGGCATTAAGAGAGAGGTTACAAGAAGGTACACTCTTGAACAGTTAGGAGTGGCAGAAAGAAGAAATAGACTAATAGTAGAGGTTGCAAGATCAATGTTGAATAAAAAGAAACTTCCTAATTACTTATGGGAAGAGGTTGTTTCCACAGCCACATAATTAATTAATAGGCTTCCAACCAACTCTCTAGATGGAATGACACCTTATGAGGCATGGAATGGTAGGAGACCTTCCCTAGACTATTGTAAAATCTTTGGGTGCATTGTTTATGCACATATACCCTCACATATTAGAGGAAAGCTTGATCCAAAAGCTGAAAGATGTATATCCATTGGTTATGACCAAAATCAGAAAGGATATATGTTGTATAATCCCACTAATAAAGGATTTCACTTAGTAGGAAAATAATTCCTAGTTTGAAGATGTTTGATAAAAATAATTCCTAGTTTGAAGATGATTGCAGGAAAATAAAGCTAACCTATGACTTGGAAAGTGATCTTCCAACTCTAAGTCAATAAGAACCGCAAACACTAGAAGATGTCAACTTAGAAGATGAAGAATGGATGGACTTCAAAGCTTGGAAATCCAAGGGCAAGACAAAATTCAAACAATTGGAAGACATTCCAAAGTCATCCAATCAAGCACTTAGAAGATCTCAAAGCTACAGCAAGAAAGCCATAAGGTATGTCTATGAGACATCACTAGTCACCAAGCATTCTGTATACATGGCTAAAGATTCTATATCAGAGGAGCCTTCTTCATTTGAAGAATCCAATAAGAAGGAAAAATGGAAAGAAGCTATCCAGGAAGAAACTGGAGCACTTCAAGAGAACAACACTTGGAATTTGGTTCCCAAGAAACCTGTTGGAAATTTAGTACGCCCATAACTAATACCACAAGTCCAAGGTTCCATAGGTCTAGCATTTACAACATAGGTTCCAACAATCTTCCAATATTGACAAAACATGAACATACCACACTTAATCATACAAATGATGAGACAAAGATAGAGAAACAACATGTTCAAAGTGTTACGTAAGCCACTGCTTACTCACACTATCATATATACAAATGTTCAAATTACAATGTGGGAGCAAAACTCTCAACCACTCTATGTGAACACAAATAGATGGATAAGTGAATATACAAATGTAACAAACATATTCAGATGTATGGACAAAAATCTGAATATATATGAGATGTGTGACCTAATAGGTTGTAGAAGAGTGAATATGAGTGACAGAAAGAGGAAGGATCAGTCTAAAAGTGATAATAAAAAAACCCTCATCTTACCTTAGGCTATGGAAGACCCTAAGTTAGACATGCGTGCGAAAAGATCACATACTTACAAAAGTAGCAAAGAATGCTAACAAGTTTTTTGCTAGAAATCCTCAAACTCATATGAACATATCTTCTCTAACACCTCATCCAAATATGCATAAAGCATATACGTAATGATTCTCTTGTACCTATGCCGAATAGGACTCCTCCTGATATGGATGTTACTACACTTCAAGTAGTACCTATGTGCATAAAGAGAATATGTACTTGAATTCTTAACATAAGATGCTAATCTTATGTTAACCACCATCCAATGTCTTTGAAGTAACCCGAAATCTTCATGTAGAAGACAATATTCAAATACATCATGTGAATGGCCGATCCACACCACCAAGCTGCTGATAGATAAGTCTCTCCCAAAGCAAGAGTGTGAGCACACTCTTCTTCTCCAAGAAGAACTCCATAGCTGCTCCTCAACATGCTCCAAGATAGCACCATGGTTGCCCCATGTGCTAGAAGCACCACCTCTATTGAGGTACCAAAGATCCAAATTTGGTGTTGTAAAAGGTGTAGGATAAATAAACAATGAGCCAATGACTTGTTATATAGCTTTGATTATACCTTGAAAAGCTCCTCCAAAAGCAACTAAATAAAGCTATCGCTCCAATAAAGCACATATTAAAAAAAAATATACGAGATCGCTTAATTGGTATCGAGACAGTTGTTTGTGTGCTTTTATATGAGAAAAGCAGGAACAAAGAAAACTCATAGTGCTGGGTGCTATTGTCCGTGGGTATTGAACCTAGGTGTGCTCAATGGGAGGTAATTCTGTTATCCATGAGCGCTAGGCGATTTTCTTATACAATGAGTAAAACAAAAGACTACTCAACCTCTACTGTCTGAGCAATATGGACCAATAAGACATTGTTTTCCAACAATCCCCCCCCTGCAATGTCATATTGGTACAATCTGAACTGGATATACAACTTCATTCATCTGCAAACTTTATAATCTTCAAACTAGTACTCTGTTAACGTGGCGGACAAAACGACCAATGTTAAGGCCAGTGTTGAATTAATGCGTTGTTCTAACTGTTAGCACGTGTCAAACGAATCGTGGGTTCTTGGGAATGGTAGGGGTCTATTAGACAGAGGCCCTGTACTTAGTTCCCCAAAATAACCGATTCAGTTGCAGCAAGAATGCTATTGACAATTCTATCTGAATCTACTGTCCTTAGACAGTGTCATCACAGTCTTAGCTCAGCTACCAGTAACAACTAGACTGTACCAGACTTATTTGTACCTTGGTACCGAATTACTTCAGACTAATAGGCTACTGTAACAGTACAGTAGTCCAACCTTCACCAAGATAGCGCTCACAGTTAGCAACCGGATCACAGAAGGTACCTACGGTTTCAACCTACAGTTCTGAAGACTAACACACACTGGAATTACCCTGAACTATAGGTAATTCTCACTGTACAAGTGTAGATCGAGAACAGTACTACTTCTGCACAACGTTCTTAGGAAAAGATTACTACATTCACACAGACTTATCAGTACTTAGCAGTTCAACAAAGAGAGGAGCACTACGTCGTACATCCTAACAGGACAATTTGTCACAACGATCCACAGTAACTCTTTCAGACAACGATCCAACGACTTACTGAATGGAACTAGATTCACAGTGTAACCGAGATTGATAGATGACAACACAGAGCACAACAGAGTACGCAGAGCTTAGACAAGACACACTACAACAACACTCAGACAGACAACCAGACGAACAGTCTAGTGATAAGACAAAAATAGGCCAACTCCCCGTGCTCTCGAGCACTTCTTTTCATTGCTTTATATAAGATTTACAAATATGCGCATAACTACCTTTCGCGCGTGTTTTACAAAGATTTCCGTTACACCTGTCCCAATCCGTCGGCCGACTAACACTGGCACGCACGGTGGACTCGAACCCGCAAGTTTTTACAAAATTACTGCTCATCGACTATTCCTTCTAAGTACATGTTTCGGGCTAATCTAAATGTATGGGTGATATTTCTCTTAAGGGTTTCCAATAATTGTTTTAATGTATCGAGTTGTAGTACCTGGGCATCTACTCTAACAGAACTTATGGCTATGGCTTCGGTTAACAAAATTTCTGCTTGCGTTTGCAGAAAGGCCTCTTGCAGATAAAAGTCATTGGCCAATGCAGCATCTCTGGACGTCTTCATTTCCTCGAGTTGTTGCTCCATCTTCTGTACTCTTTCTTTAATGTTTGCCAGTTGGTTTTCGCGCCTCTCTATCTCTTGAACTTGAAAATCTACAGTCCTGATGTATGAGTCCTTCTCGTGTTTGAGATTGGCAATGAGCTTCTGTGTCTGCCCTTCCTTTGTTAGGTAGTGCTTGAGCATATTATTTACGTCTTTCAAATTTTCGTTGGTTCTATGCAGTTCTTCTTCTGTTCTTTTCTGCTGCAACTGTTGTTCTTGACTCTGCTGCACCAGTTCTTGTAATTGCTTTCTGGTTTCTTCTAGTAGATTGCCCAATGCAATTCGGGCGTCTTCTTTGTCTTGTATGTCCTGCTTCATTTTGTTGATTTCTTCATTGGCAATCTGCAGTAACTCTTCTTTCCTTGTAAGTGCTTCCTCTGCCGCATCTCTCTAATTGATCAACATTTCCTGTTCGGTGAGTTTTGCCTGTATTTCCTTCAATTGCTCTTGCAGGGATTGGTTTTCAGCTTTGGCAATTAGTACTTCTTCTTGAAGGGGGCTGATGTCAGCTTCTAGCATGTCATCTTTATGTTGTAGCAGGTTGCGGATACTGTCTGTGGCTGCTTTCATGTGGATGGGCAGTTGCTGAGATAAATTGATCAGAACTTGACCCATATTGGCCAGTTCGGAAAGCATTGGAATGGAAGGGAGGGGTAGCTGGGGTCGTGGTTGGGAAGAGGATGCGTTGAGGAGCTGTTGGGAGTTCGGTGGAGAGTAGTTGAGGGAGGAGGATCAGGACTCTGCAGTTTGGGCAGGGTGAATCGGCTGGATGGGGATGATGGGTGGTTCCGGTGGGGGAGTGGGAAGGATGGTTTGATTTGTTACCTGATTGGCGGCTTGTTGTTCCTGCTCTGCGATTGTGGATTCCACTGCCTTTAGCAGTCTGTCTAGTGCTTCCTTAGCAGCTTGTTCTTCATCTATCTGTTGTTCTTCTTGAGACTCTTGCTGTGATTCTTCTTCGGTCGATGATGTGTCAGCTTCTGTATGTTTTTCCTGTTGTTGTTCTTGGGACGATTGTGCCGATGATTCGTTTTGCATGGATGTTGTGGTGTCGTGGAACGTTTCTTCTTCTTGCTTATCCTCTTCTTTGTTGCCCTCATTGTTCCCTCCTGCAGATCCTTGTGCTTCGCTTTCAGAAGAGCTAATCCTTATTCTTTTTCTTCGGAATAGTTGGTTTAATTCCTCTTCGTCTTCTTCTTCGTCGTCCCACAGCTGCACTGACTCTTCATGTCGCAGAACTGGTCCCCTGGGTGGTGGTTGCGCTGCGAGTATGGCCGGAAAGAGAAATGAAATGATCTGTGGTAGTCTGGATCTCAGCGTGCCTCCTTTGTTTACCTGTTTCATGATAGCTACACCTTCTTTGTGGATGCGGTGGAAGAAGAAAGAGGCGAAGTTCACTGGTTCTCGTGCGGCTAATTCTATGGCAGAGTAGAAGGGGTGGGATATTCCATATGTGTGTTTTTGGAGGTTGAGTATGGCTACTAAAAATTGGAGGGCTGATCGTTCTGGTTCCAGTCGGCAGAGGATTGCATACTCGTTAGACAAATATCTAGGAAATAGCTCAATCATTCAAGCAACTGTCAGGCTTGGGCCATTTTCTCGGCTGCGACGGGAGTCTAAAAGCTTCTGCAAAGGCTTGGAATGTGATAAGTGTTTGGGATGGAAGGGAGGTGATCGGCCATCTCTGATCGGTGGCAGAAGTGTTGGCGATGGTGGAGATCATTTGGGCGAAGAATGGGTGGGACTCCACTGAATGCCAAGGCAATTCAGCAAAGTTTGCCAACCCACGTATGCGCAGGTACTCTCCTACGTCGGTAGGGAGCCCGTCACGGAAAGTGGCGTAGTTAGCCAAAGATTCCATGGCGCACAGGACAATAGTAGACACAAACACGCAGAGCACAGGGTAAACACAGAGCACAATCACACAAACACAATAGCTTTTTTCGGCGAACTGGAGAAGGTTAAGCAGATGCTTTGCCGGGGAGAGCAATGAAGGATGATTAATCGTCGTGGGGTATTGAAATGATAATTTTTTAACTGCGGTGTGCATGCGTGAGTAGCTGGCAAGGGCAGGGCGGCTGTGGACATAAATAGGTTTCAAAATGTGGATATTTACAGACTTGTATTATTAAACACGCACAAAAAGAAAAGAAAAGAAAAGAAAATTGAACTCCAAAAAATGCGGCCAACCACAAAACGTTTCAGTGCGGGTTCACTGTGTGTTGATACGGCCGCAGCTTCGAACCGTTGATGACTTTCAGAAGAGGGTTTCCGGTCAATGTAGTCAACCAAAAAGTTGCTGGGCCCACTTGTTCTGAAATCCGGCAAGGGCCATACCATCGTAATTTGAATTTACCAGCAGACCGATTCGACTTTGCATTATAAAAAAGGACAAGTTGTCCCACCGTAAAAACTGGAGTTTTCAAGTGTCGATCATGCGTCCGAGCCTGTCTTAGTTGTTCTTCCTGCATAGTTAAAAAGCTGTGCCATCGATGCTCGTCTAGTCCTCTGAGTGTATCCAACCGAAATGACAGTGAGTCTTCCGGTAGCATTTTCTGATTGATGGCGACTCGTAAACTAGGCACAATGATTTCCATGGGTGCTATAGCTTCCACTCCATAAGCTAGTTTGAACGGGGTTAATCCTGTTGCTACCTTATATGTAGTTCGGTAGGCCCATAATACTGTAGGCAACAATTGATCCCATCTTTCCGGTGCTTCCATAATCAATTTTCGAATCATATTCAGCAAAGTTTTGTTTGTACTTTCGGCCAAACCATTAGCACGAAGATAATAAGGAGAACTAAACTTATGCGTGACCTAGAACAAATGTGTAAGTGCTTTCATTAAATTGTTTACAAAATGAGTGCCTTGATCTGAAACAAGTTCCAGTGGTAAACCAAAACGTGGAAAGACATCGGTTAGTAGACACTTTGCTACCGCAACAGCTGTAGTAGATCGTAAAGCCCAGGCTTCTGCCCATCTGGTTGCATAGTCTGTACATGTTAAAATATAACGGTTGTTACTGAGGATTGCTGGCAGTGTAATCGGTCCGATAAAATCTAGACCCCACTTTTGAAAAGGTTCTAATGGCAAGACAGGTTGTAGAGGGAAAAGATGTCGTTGCAGGGGCTGTCCAGATCTTTGACAAGTATCACATTGTTTGACAAACTGTGATATATCTTTGTACATAGTAGGCCACCAGAGACCACTTTGCAGAATTTTCCGGCGTGTTAAGTCTGCTGCAAAATGGCCATCGAAAGGAATAGATTGAGCCAAAGTAATAACTGAGTTAACTTCATGTGGTGGAATACATCGAAGTAAAATTCCAGTATGATCCACATAGTATAATTCTCCAGCAATCAACCAAAATCAGCGGCTAAAAACTGCAATTTTCCTGCGTATTGCTGTAGAAGTCTGAGATGGAAGGCATCCATCAGTGAGAAAGGTCAGGATCTGATCATAATATGTAGAAGGCATAGGTGGGTCTGTAATTTCTTCATTTGTTGGTTCAGAGACATAAATCACCGGAGTTGTGTCATCTATACCTACCGGAGCTTCACCGGAATCTAGTCAAGAAAGAAAATCTGCTAAGGCATGTGAATTGCCTGGCCGATGAAAGACTTCATAGTCAAATTCTTGTAAAAGCAGAACCCATCATGCTAATCGACCACCTAGATGTTGCTGCCGAACTAGATAGACAAGTGCAACATGATCTACATGAAAGGTAAATTTACGGCCCATCAAGTAATGCCTGAATTTCTTGATAGAATATACTAACCCTAGACATTCTCTTTCTGTTACAGAGTAATTTTTTTCGGCAGGGGCAAGTCTTCTACTAGCATAGTAAACAGGTCAGAACCACTTATCGGTTCATTGCATGAGAACACTGCCAATGGCAATATCTGATGCGTCTACGAAGACATGAAATGGGTGATCCCAGTACGAAAGCTATAAGATTGGAACCTGTGTTAATAAACACTTTAGACGATCAAATGCTATCTGACATTCCTGAGTCCATTCAAATTGTCGAGGAGTCTTGGTAATCAATCTGTTTAGTGGTATTGCCAAGTGAGCAAGCCATCATAAGTGTCGTCCATGCCATCTTACTTGGCCCATGAAGCGAATTACTTCCTTCGGTGTAGTGGGCACTAGAGCTTCTAATACTGCCGTGATTTTGTCTGGATCTACCTGTATACCTTGTGCAGATACAATGTGACCAAGTAGCTTGCCACATGAAACCGCAAACACGGATTTGTTTGGGTTCAAACAGAGTCTGTATTCTTTGCATTTCTGAAAGCAGCACTGTAAATGGAACAGGTGTGCTATCATCTTACCGAAAATTTAAAAATCGTCAAGATAGACTTGCATAAAAGAGGTAAGATAAGGAGAAAATATTTCCTGCATACACCTTTGGAATGTACTTGGGGCATTTCTTAATCCAAACCACATAATAGTACAAGCAAATACACCCCAGTTGGTAATGAAGGCAGTCTTTGGTATATCCTGTTCAGCCATTCTAACTTGATTATATCCACTGTACCCATCTAGGAATGAATACATTTCATGTCTTGCTACTCTATCAAGCATTGTGTCAAGAAAAGGGATCGGAAAAGGATCAGGCACTGTAGCTGCGTTCAGTTTCCGGTAATCTACACATATTCACAACTGCTTATTCTTTTTCGGGACAATAACAATTGGTGAGATCCATTCAGCATGTTCTATTGGTACAATAAATCCGACTTTAAGTAGCCTATCAAGTTCTGCCTTTACCTGTGATGCATAGTTTGGATTCATCCGGTAGCTGGGTTGTTTGTTCGGTTTTGCTTCGGGCTTCAGCATGACTCTGTGCTGATAGATGCGCGGGTCCAATCCTTTCATATCTTTGTAATCCCATGCAAAGACGTTGGAGAATTCTCGGAGTAGCTGGATTAAGCCTGCTTGAAATGTTTCCGGTAAGTTTTGCTTTATCTTCACAAGACGCGGATGATCTTCATCGCCTAAATTATAAGTGATTAACTGATCTTTTGGAACATAAAATTGTCGGGGCTTTTCTGTATCGTCAGCTAGCTTAAAAAGTTGTTGCAGTTTAGCGTCATCTATAACAGCAGTATCTTCCTTCTTATCTACTTCTGTTATAGTCATTACCGTACAAACTGTGGGATTCCAGTTATCTACAACAGATTATAGATCAACAGTTCCTAGGGAAATCCAGTCTATGTTATTTTTCAGAAACTCTTCTTCTTCATCATCTGACAATCCATCTAGCATATGGACTGGTTCTGCGAAATTTGGTCTAGCATGTAGTTTGCAAGGCTGTATAGCATCTAATTTTACAACATATTTACGATTGTTGTCTTTGAAAGTGAGTTCCTGTGCAGACCAATCTTGTATCACCTTAGCGTGCTTCAGTCAAGGTTGGCCGAAAAGGAGATTATAATCAAGGGTGGATTCTGGTAATTCTAGGATGACAAAGGTCATCTTAAATGTGGTACCTTGTAAAGTTATGGGTACATTTTGCACAAGTCCTACGGGATGGACCCTTGACTGGTCGGCCATTCTGACAAAAAACTGCACTAGTTCGATGTTGGTCCACCCTAACTTTTTACATAGTGCAGCAATAGCAATGTTGACACCAAATCCTCCATCAATTAGTACCTGTGTGATTTTGTGATTTTTATACCATACCGTAATTAAAGGAACTGAACGATCGACCGTAGAATCAGGTTCCGGTTGCACTGTTGCCGTTGCTGGAATACAAGAAGGCACAGGCCTGAACTGCTATTGGAATTAATGCAAGTAGATGGCCCAGAGGCAGAGTGATAGATGCTTTAGATAATATTTCCCAGGCCTGTTGTGATTGGGTTGCATGCTCCACTGGTTTTGAAGTTGATGCGTCTGCTAAAGATGATGGACCTGCTGCGGAATTGGAAGTTATTGGATTCTGGGTCACCGGAATAGGATCTTGGAAGATTGGAGGTTCTGTGGTGGTCCATTGACTAGCCTTGTTGTACATCCTTTGTTGTTCGCGTATACATGGTTCAAATAATTCTGCTGCAGGCTGCAGTTGTTTACTGGAGCGGGTCTGAATTACTGCAGCTTGCGTTTCTACTGGTGTGATTTGTACCATATTAGCCATTGGGTTTTGTTGTTCTTTCTTCCTCTGATCATACTCAGCTGCATCTTTACAAAATCTTCTAATGTGACCAAATTCACCACAGAAATGAGAGAGCGGTGGTGGCAAATTGGGATTTTCTGGTGCTAGTCCGGCCTGCCAGTGGTTTGCGTTGTAGTTGTTGTTTCTCTGTCCTCTGTAATTTGGATATCCTTGTTGCTGATTGTTCCTCATTTGCGGAGGTACATAATGATTGGCTGGTTGTCCTAGTTCCTGTATAATAGCATTGACAGTTGCGGTTCCCTGCACTTTGGCGTTGTATGCACAGTTTTTGGTGGTGTGTCCGGCAGTGTTGCAGATAGCACAAAATAACTGATTAAGTGCACAAGTGGCACTAGTATGGCCTGAATTCTTGCATGTGATGCAGTATACTTATCTGGTCATATCTTCGGAGACATTTCTATTTGTTTTTAACCACTCCAGATCCTCTATAAATCCTCCAACCTTGTTTTCCAGCTGTAAAGCCATGGCAATCACTACGTCGAGCGTCATAGCTCCTACACAGCGTATGATCATAATCTGTTTAAGTTGTGGAGTCAAGCCATTGATAAACCATTGAGTAATAATGTCATCCGGTAGGTTGGCATGTGCTGGTGGTAACTGCCTTAAATGAGTCCTGACTAGTGTGGCGTATTCCTGTACTGTTTGATTTACCTTCTGTCTGTTGTTTTGCAGATAGTCAAAAATTTTGACTGGATTCTTCTTTAGTCTGAATCTCTGCAAAAAGGCATCTCGTACTACTTCATAGGTGCCGAAGTGACTAATATCATATTCTGTAAGCCATCTAGCTGCTTCATTGACCAATGTAGACTGAAAGACAATAGCTTTATATGCCGGATCCGGTGGATGGTTAAGTACTGCGTAACTTATCTCAAATGTGCGTACATGAGCATCTGGGTCATCACCTGGGAATCCACCGACTTTAGTGTACGTTACTCCTATTGGAGGCGGCCTGGGTGGACATAGCTATTGTTGCTACTGCTGATGTTGTTGTTGTTGCCCGTTCATCGTGCTGATGGTTGTATGATGACTTTCTCCTGTATCCAGAGGCTGAATATCAGAACTATTGGAGTATGTATCGCTGGCCTGTGTGCTTTCTGGTTCGATAATCTTGTCCAGTGTGTTTCGAATCTCGGTTTTGAACAAATTTCCTTCCTTCTTGATGTCGAGTGTAGGGGAACTTACTCCAAAAAGCGGTGACTGGGCTGAAGATTCAGCAAAAAATGGTAAACCGTCGCCGAAAAACTACGATTTGGTTACCGAAATATCACCGGAATGTGCTGAATTTTTGCCAAAATAAGGTGTTTTTTCGCCTCCGCAAATTTCTTTGGCTAAAGTGTTTCTAGTCATAAACAAATTTGAATCTTTATCCAAGATTGTTAAACTAACTTCAGGTTGCATGCTGGTAGATTCTGGAGTTACTATGTCTTCGACAGACTGTGCCGAAATAGTACCAGAATGTACCAGAGGCGTAACACGTTCCACCGAAATATGACCGGAATCACTTCTAACGTTCTTGACTTTCTTGACAACTGGGTCAGACCTAGTTGTACTTCTACCTCCCGGAGTTGTCTTTAGTAAATTAAGTACTCCAGACTGATGGTTCTTGGGATACGTTTCACCGGATCGAGTAACCGGCATGTATCATCTTTTGTACTAATCGCGTAGTATCACTATCGATTAAAATTTTATAATCACATTTCCACAACAAGTTTGCAACAATCTGGTTCTGTTGCTACTTTCGACAAATGAACGGTAATCTTGATGTTCGATTTCGACATACGAATGACGATCTTGATGCCACCTTCCCACAGACGGCACCAAGTGTTAACGTGGCGGACAAAACGACCAATGTTAAGGCCAGTGTTGAATTAATGCGTTGTTCTAACTGTCAGCACGTGTCAAACGAATCGTGGGTTCTTTGGAGTGGTAGGGGTCTGTTAGATAGAGGCCTTGTACTTAGTTCCCCAAAATAACTGATTCAGTTGCAGCAAAAATGCTATTGACAGTTCTATCTGAATCTACTGTCCTTAGACAGTGTCATCACAGTCTTAGCTCAGCTACCAGTAACAACTAGACTGTACCAGACTTATCTGTACCTTGGCACCGAATTACTTCAGACTAATAGGCTACTGTAACAGTACAATAGTCCAACCTTCACCAAGATAGCGCTCACAGTCAGCAACCGGATCACAGAAGGTACCTACGGTTTCAACCTACAGTTCTGAAGACTAACACACACTGGAATTACCCTGAACTATAGGTAATTCTCACTGTACAAGTGCAGATCGAGAACAGTACTACTTTTGCACAACGTTCTTAGGAAAAGATTACTACATTCACATAGACTTATCAGTACTTAGTAGTTCAACAAAGAGAGGAGCACTACGTCGTACATCCTAACAGGACAATTCGTCATAATGATCCACAGTGACTCTTTCAGACAACGATCCAACGACTTACTGAATGGAACTAGATTCACAGTGTAACCGAGATTGATAGATGACAACACAGAGCACAACAGAGTACGCAGAGCTTAGACAAGACACACTACAACAACACTCAGACAGACAACCAGACGAACAGTCTGGTGATAACACGAAAATAGGCCAACTCCCCGCGCTCTCAAGCACTTCTTTTCATTGCTTTATATAAGATTTACAAATATGCGTGTAACTACCTTTCGCGCGTGTTTTACAAAGATTTCCGTTACACCTGTCCCAATTCGTCAGCCGACTAACAACTCCCAAATTCACCTTCAAATCTTTTGTTCAAAATCTTCTTCAAAACTGAATTTGACTTTCCTTCAAACTTTAAAAACCTGAACTTACTGAATATGAACCATAGTACTTGAGAAAATATGCGAACTAGATATCCAATAGCATACACATCAAGCAATCATTTGCTTGACAACAAATGTAGCAAGTACTGACTCTGAACCTGCTATCTCCTATCTTCTTAAACTTGAAAACATACACTAGGATCCACATATTTGCATTTACCTTACAAAAGGTTTCTCAACGTACTTCTGTTGTGTCATGTAAATACACATCAAAATCAAGAACTGAGTCTTGGAACCTGTGACTGACAACTCACAACTTAGTGTATTATGAACACTCTTGGTTCATCTCTGACTGTACTAAAGTCAAGTCAACTCAACTCAATTGAAATCAACTCATGAGTCTCATAAAAAAAAATCATATCTATGATGTCATCTTGTCATCATCCTTGTTCTAACTGTAAGTCCTTCATACCTCTTTCCTTTAGAATCTGGTATAAACATAGATGTGTGCACCTTTGAAACATACCTTTCTAAAATATCAAGCTTCTCTTCTATAGAACTCTGGAACCTTCTCCTGAATAGGAACACCTAATAGGAACTTTCTCCAGACATTCTCCTTCTTCCTTCTTCTTTCAAAGCTAGAACATAAAGAGAAACTGACAAAGGAAATATAGGAATACCTCAAATAGGAATACCTATAGGTATGAATCTGCATTCTTTCACATATGGCTGAAAATAAGTCCATGTTTCATCATCCCCCTGGATGATTTAACACTAGTATCAAGAATTCTTCAAATATATCAGACTTTATGAAATCTGGAACGTCTTTCTTCTTTCAATAAATCTAATCTTCCATGATTTAGCATTGCTACCATACCATCAATACCTGTGTCTTGAAACAAAATATATGAACCCTTTTTATTAGCACTGTAGTTGCTAATAGCTTTCACTATTACTTCCTGAGCTTCCCATATTATAGAATAAGGTTAGTTGATCCTAACAAAACAAAACCTTGCTGAAAGCATTATAGGATTCATAACCTTCTACAACATAACAAGTATCTTCTTCTATCTTTCTGCAAGACTAATCTGATAGAATCTGAATCTTTGACTAACTTCTTCCAATGTTCAGAATCTTTTCAAACAAAGGATAGACAATTGACTCATAAATACTCAAGAACATACAAGATCTATCTAAATCTATCAAGATCTCTCCAAAAAAATACCTATGTAGAATCTGCTCTCATCAAGAGTTAGATAAAGAAGAAATATACTTCTCTACAACTTTCCATATACCAAGTAGCTTTGTATTGACACTCTAAGAATTCTTTGAGGGAACACATAAGCTACCTGCTCAAAATCTTCAACTTATATAGAACTCATACATATGAGTCAAAATATACAAGTTCTCTTCAAAATCAGCTGCTTTTCTTTTTCTCAATGCAATTCTTTGTCAAATCTACTAAATCATGACCAAGTATAAAACAAGAAACTACTTCTTCTTTAAACTATCTTCACACAAGATGTTCTCGTCGACTTGTCTTTGGGTGAAGAGGATAAAGTAGGAAAAGTATATGGAAAATATATGAGAAAAGGAAGTCTTACTTTCCCTTGGAATTGTTGGACCTTCTTTTTCTGCATCTTGCTTCCACCTGATGATGATGTCAACATCTTGAAACTTCTCTTCCATACCTCTTGTTCTCTTCATCTTGAAGTAGCAAGCACTCTTAACTTCTTCAAATGAACTTTTCTCTTCCTCTAGTGCTAAGAGTAAGAGACAAAACAAACATGGTATACAAATGGAAGTGAATATAGAATCATGTTTCACCATCTCCTCATATCTTTGAATCAAAACTCTGCTTCAAATGTGACTAATATAATTGAATTCACCAACTTTTTGTCTGAATGATGAATTACCTATCTAGAGTTATCTCTCTAGATCAAATTTTGTACCTGGATATCCATCCAACTAACAACAGAAAATTGGCTGAAAACAAAAACTCATTCCATCTCCAAATTTGTATTCTTAGATGAACTTTCTTGCCATGAAAGAGATTTCTAAAACTCTCTAGAAAAACCTCTAGATACCTGTTTTGAGGTAGCTTTTAACTTTCAAATAATGAAAGTCTATAAAAGCATTCCATGAATCCTTCAAATCTCTTCATAACTGCTCCTCTAAGATATGACCTGTAAATGATAATTTGATAGTAGAAACTCATACTTGTGATTTGATGTTGATTTGATTCCTTCATCTTCTCCAAACCATTGTTTTTCCTTGAATTTGAAGTAGCCTTCTCTTCATCAAGTCTTGGTCTTCAAACAATACTTTAGTACATACTTTACAGAAGTATTCGGTTGCTAATAGATCATCAACTTCATACTCCACACACTACAATAGATCGGCCGTATACCGAGGTTTTTACCGAGGGAAATGAGCACGGCTATTTTTTTCGTGATGTCGGTATAGCTGTTGGTATGCACGTCGGTACTATAGCACCGGTATGGGCATCGGTATGAGCATCGGTATAAGCGTCGATAATATCGATGCTCTTACCGACGCCCATATCGACGCCTCTGTTGGGTGCACTGTCGCGTATACCGACGCCCACTAGGTGTACCGATGCTTATTCCGATGACATTACTAGGAGTACCATCGCTTATACCAATGACCATATCTGCAAAAATGTTTTTGGGTAGAGTGTGTTGTCTTTTGCTACAGAAACATTACCATGATGTTGCTTAACAAAAGATAATACACTCTGCCCAAAAAAAACCGAGTACATGTGATGTGTACTCTAATGTCAACCGAAATATGATTTCATAAAACAGAATATTATTGGACACAAAAGAGATAATCAGAATGAACCATGAATCATGTACAAAGAAAGTGATATATTTCATAAATGAAGCATGTACAAGAGTGTGGCAAACCACTGTCATATATGATGCTTTTACAAAATGTGGCAAAGCAATGCATTGCCATATAAAAATCAAATACAAAATTTTGGTGTGCCACTGCCATACACATGCAAAGAACGTTCCATATCAATAGTCCTGGAACAAAGAACATTAATGGAATGAGATAAATTCACATGAAATTACAAACAAGTAAAAACCAAATTTATAAATTAATCACCTCATCGCAAATGCTCCCATGAAACGACCGCACCGCGTCCCTCCAAGTCCTCCAATAGTGTAGTCAATGTGTGTTGATATCTGTAAGACTCTTCCGTTCGTGTTGGAGGACGATCCATTGCCAGCTCCTGCAACAAATATACAAAACATTAGAGGAACATACATGAGAAACTTAACACAAATAAATTCAATAAATGAAATGGTACTTACAAACTCATGATGCATCATGTCATATCCGTCGCTGCCCAAATGTGATGGTCCAACCGTATCTAAACCTGTGGCTATGGCATCTCGTTGCTGGCGATATCGGTCAGGAGTCTGTTGCTGCTCGTCGCCAATCAGATCCCACTCCTCAGCATCTAACCATACATGCTTCGGTAAGCCTGCTCTGAAAGCATCACGAGCCTGTGATCGTCGATGGGACATAACCTCACGTGTGGTGTGCAGAATCCTCTCTGAACTGACAAGAGACTGTCCATCGGCTGGTCAGAACCCTTGATAAATCGTTTGTGTGATATAATTCTTCTGATCTTTATCCTGTGGACTCCATTTCAGCATGATGGAGTGTCCAAATTGTATGGAGCAAAGCTGTTGTATACGTACACGCATTGCTTTGCTAGCCGCATCCATCACCGGAGCTCCATCTCGTATACTATACACCTTGGAGTCATCATGGTCATGAGCACCCCAAGGTGTACGTGGTGTACTGCGTGGCGTACCTACATCTGAGGTACTCATCCTAGGAGTAGAAGCGGGCGAGACAATGTCTGTCACACTGCCTCCACAACAGTCGCCTCCTCCAGACCTACCTGTAGATCCACTCCTAGAACCTCCTACTCTAGAGCGTGATCTCGATCTATGAGACGGGCCAAAACCTGTATCACGCTGAGGCGTCGAACGCACATGTCTACTACTAGACCCAGTAGGAGATGGCTAAAAAGATGGTCGTGGTGGAGTCACAAAGCTAGGAGACATATCTCCTGCGGGAGTAGCACGACCCGTAGGAGTGACACCGACGGGAGTGAGGCTGGCAAGAGTAAGGCCGACAAGAGTGAGGCTGCCATGAGTGAGGCCGGGAGGAGTGCTACCACGAGCGATCCAATACTGTGACTCAACGGCCATATACGCGGGAGGTACCTGAGAGATAAACTCTAAAAACTGCTCCTCTGTCATGGAATGAGGAGTGACTAGAGGACTGTCTCCCATCGTGCTCTGTAACAAAAGAACTCAAATAATTAGAATGTGATAATAAAGGTAATATAGAGAATAAACAGAAAAAAAAACAAAAATTACTACGTACAAGTGTTTTATTCAAAAATCCTCTAATCTAGCATCCTCTTGAAGATCCAATGCACCGAGAATATCTATCTCTATATTGATGGCTTCTAAATCGCTTACTATGCTGGTTTCTTCCTGATCATCGTCTATTGCTTCGTCTTCTCGAACAATGACCTCTTCTTCAATGACCTCTTCTTCTCGAACAATGATCTCTTCCTCCTCGACTATCGAATGAATCTCTGAGTCCACTATAGATGGACTATCTTGTACATCTATATTCTAAAAAATTTGTCTACTACGTGGGGCAAACAAATAGCCACTCTATTTCTTTTGAATCTGGTATAAAAAAAACTTGCTCACAATGTTCGGGAAGTACAAATGTATCACTTTCATGCGTCCATAATTTTGTGGAGTCGACTTGAAGCAAACCTCTTTTATCCCAACTCATTGTTGCGTTTCTTCCAGAGGTGACTACTTTGAGCCATTTCACATCAAAAACAAAATAATAAAACTTCCTAAAAGATAGTTTCAAGATATCTTGAATCACACCATAATAATCTAGCTGGCCTTCTTGAGCATTATCATCTATTGTACTCGCTCTACTTTTTTGCAAAAAGTTCACCATCACCCCACTATCAAAAGAAGACCTATTTCTATCAATTCGTGCCATTCGAAAGTGTCTTCCATGAGACCATAGTGCACCGTATTTAGCATACTCCCAATCATTATTATCCCTTTGTGAGTTCTTCTTCTTCTTTAGAGATATCTTCACCCGCTGCCTTTGCTTGTGAAACCGCTGTATCTAGCCATCTGCTCGTTAGAAAAGTTGGAAGAGGTCAAAGACTTTCTGGAAGAGGCAAAAATCAAGTGGAACGATTCTTTCAAAACTGAGCTCTTTCCTTTGTGTTGGTTTCCTTGGCAAGCTCATACCTTTCTAACCACTTTTGCATAGGCTCAAAGTTAACTATGCAAAACTTCATTGCCTTCTCTCTGAAAGCTGCATCCATTTTCCTTTGCAATCCTTTACCTTGTGGTTCATCGCCTACGAGACAAACATCTTCATCATCGCTCCATAAGCGAGGCATTTGGGGATCCGACATACATAGAAACTCAGTTATGAATACAAGAGACTCTTGTACAAGCCATCCCTCTGCCATGCTACCCTCTGGACGTGCTCTCTGTCGAACAAACCCTTTTAATGTCTTCATAAAGCGCTCTAAGAAGAACATCCATCGACTATGGACAGTTCCTACTATTGCAACTTCATCTACCACATGAACGAGTAAATGAAGTTGAATAGTGAGAATACTTGTGGGAAAGTATTTCTCTACCATACAAACAGCCTCGATAGCATTGAGTTTCGCACTCTCTATGCTATCTTTATTTATCTCTTTAGGAGAGATCCACCGTACTAAAGAACTAATTTTATAAATGGTTCTTCGTACATCCTCCGAAAGACAATCTTTTAGGGCTACAGGGAGGACAAACTGTAAAAACTTGTGCTAATCATGAGACTTGAGCCCTCCAAGATCGTTGTTTTGTGTGAAAGCAGTCTTTAGACACCTCATGCATCCAGTAGGTGTCCGAAACTCTGAAATTGTTTTCTTCACTTGTTGCTCTTCCATCCTGCGAAGCACCCAAGGAGCTGTTGGTAACGATTACGTCCGTTGGGCTTAGTAATTGCCCACAACTCTCGCATACGACCTCGCTCTTCTAAGTCCTCCCTTTGTGCTTTGCTTTCTTTCTTTCTGATCAAAGTTTTCCAAAGAATCTCTCCCACATTCTTAAAAATATGCATCGGATCTACCAAATGATTGATCAACAATTCACTCCAATAAGGGAGTTCATGAAAAATGGAAAACCGCTTCATGCCAGTGACTGGATTTTCGGAATCCCACAGTTGTTTCCAATCGCTATATTTCATTTGGCATTGCGTTTGTCGACCAATTTGTCCTTCATGCACACTAGTACTTTTTATATTTATTTATCTATATAATTATCCTATTATATATATATATATATATATATATATATATATATATATATTTATTTATTTATTTATTTATTTATTTATTTATTTATTTATTAATTCAGATTTCTCCTCAAAACTTAAAACCCTAAAACCTTAATCCTAATCCTAAAAACCTAAAACCCTATTATATATATATATATATTTATTTATATATTCAGATTTCTTCTTAATTAATCCTATTTTTATATATTTAATTATATATATTTAATTAAATTATTTAAAACACTTATAATTTTTATATTTATTTATCTATATATATTTTATTTATCCTATTTTATATATATATATATATATATATATATATTTATTTAGATTTTTTTCTTAAATCTTAAAACCCTAAAAACCTAATCCTAATCCTAAAAACTTAAAACCCTATTATATATATATATATATATATATATATATTTATTTATTTATTCAAATTTTTTCCTTAAACCCTAAAACCCTAATCCTAATCCTAAAAACCCAAAACCCTAATCCTAATGCTAAAAACCTAAAGCCCTATTTTATAAATATATTTATTTATATATTCAGATTTTTTCTTAATTAATCCTATTTTTATATATTTAATTATATATATTTAATTATATATATTTAATTAAATTATTTAAAACACTAATACTTTTTATATTTATTTATCTATATTATTATCCTATTATATATATATATATTTATTTATTTATTTATTAATTCAGATTTTTTCCTTAAATCTTAAAACCCTAAAACCCTAATCCTAATCCTCACATACACAAAACTCACATCAGAGATGATGTCAAAATGACATTCCATTTCTAAAATATCATGTGCTACTTCTAGTAATACATTTGTGACTAACTGGGGATGTGTCAATAAAGACATCACAAATGATGCAATATGGAGCTTATTCGCCAAGGTTTCACGGAAAATTTTAGGACGAGTTTATAACAGGTGGTGGCCGAGAGTGAAGACCATCATTATTTAGTTAATTACTTACATATGTCACCGATTGCTCACAAATGGCAGAGGCACAAACAACATTTTTATTTTCACACCGTGGTACAAAAATGAAAATTTTGTTCCGGCCTCCTCCCCTTGCCTTTGTAGGCTCCAAATCATTCAAAAAATGAATATTTTATTCATTTTTAATATCTAGTTGGGACATGTATGTATAGTTCTTATTACATATGTTGTATATAGTGGTCAGAGAGGGCGGCAACACCATTTCTTGCACTTATTGTTCCATTCTCTTGTCTAAACACATAAGAGGCGGCAGCCCTATTGTTTGCATTGTTCCACTTGAAACATAGGCAAAAGAGCTCAAAATTTTGCTAGCCATGTGTGAAGCAAGACTTAGGTCATATATCTATTTCTCAGGATCCGTGGCTTCCTTTGTTGGAGCAAAGAGACTCTCATTCTCTCTATTGCTCCCTATGGCTTTCTGTTGCTTCTCCTACACCCAAGACCTAATGGTGATGGAGAGAGAGCTAGCTCTAATAGCATCATCAGAGTACTGTGAGAGAACTTGTGTGTGGGTAGTGTGAGAGCAGGTTCAATAGCTTGTGACGACTCCAAGGAAAAGAAAACATAGCCGATTGCTTTCCTCCACAAGCTGTAGAGAAGCTCGCCTCTTTGTTTTAGATAACTTGCAAAAGAGAGCTTCTGCAAAATCCCCGTGTTTGTTTTTTTAATATAAAGGAAGTTCGGCCTTATATTTACTTATTTTCAATCGTGAACAAAATCATAATATTGTTTTACTTTTACTTTTTTTCCTCAAGAAATATTGTCTCTCGCTACACAGAAGAAAACGTGACAAAGCGTGTGTTTACATAGGATCCATGTCATTTGGCAAATGAAAATTGCATCTATAAATGGAAAGTGGAAATTCAAAGTTCCGGGTTTCTGATTATGAGAAACGTTTGTCTCTGTCTTTGGGAAAAATTCATTCTATGTTAACTCCTGACATAAGTACTCTGAATAGACAAACCTCTTCATTTTGTCATGAGCAGGGTTAAATTGCGAGTTTATATAATTACTTTTCCTGTTATTTCAGAAGAATACATTCACACTTTTGTCATATACTAGCACGTCATCTAGTGGCTTCCTTTGTGCCTTTAAATCTTCCAATTTGAGTTCAATACTTTATACATATATGCAAAGTGACACTTATTTGTTATCTATTCCACAACGTTACATTATGCTTTACATGAAGAAGGGGTATTCATATGCAATACGTAAAGCTTGACTTTAATATTTCAAGCTAGATTTCCTTCCCAACGTTTATACATTGAAAGGAAGAAGTTGCTTATGAATGTTCCATGATTATGCAACTGAGAATGCATGATCTTAGAACATTATGAAATGGTTTCCCCAAATGGCTTTGATACCAAACATGGTCTTATTAAGGTTCTTTCAGTTTTCTTCACTAGAACCGCTTTATCTTATCTAAATGTCTTAACATTAAGAGAGCTCGTCATATCTTGAGTTTCTTCTATATGCTTAGAGTGCATAGTGTATTACCTGAGTTTGCTCTTGTCACCCTATGTGCATTGTATCTCTTGCGGTTGACCTGATCCTCGAACTGTCGCTTTTATGCCAACAACGTTCTTGTTTTGGAAGATCAATTTGGCCCATGAAGTCTCCCCATTGCTACACGTTTGTTAGCCATGCACTCGATTTCCAAAATACAAGGCCCCCACTATCGTTTTGGGTACTATAGATGGACCAGTTGATTTTAGGCACCCCCTCCTATTAAGGTCTCCCATCCAAAGGAAGTTTCTACAAATACTTATGAGTTTGGATAGCTCTAGCTCTTTCAGTCTCCAACAAGAAAGGAAGTAAATGGTTGACAAAATGAGTAACGTGTTAATAACCATTGCACGACCCACGAGATTGATTTGCATACCTCTCCAATAGTTTAGCTTGCTTTCGAGTCTGGCTAGGATCCAGTTCCACCACTGCTCCAATGAGATACCAAAGCCCAAGGGAATCCCAAGAAGCCAAAAAATTTGGGTTGGAGGAATGTATTGATAGCCATGTTCAAAAAGCAAGTCGGGTTGAATCCCGACAATATCTCTAAAAGCGATCTTTGAGTACTTGATTTTGGATCTAGAGGCTTTGCAAAAAGTATCCAGGCACCACCAAAATGTCTCCTTGTTGGTACACTCGTTGTGGACATATGCATTTATATCGTCGACAAAAAGTCTCATGGTAATCTAGCCATGGTTACAAGGAAACAAGAGGCCTTTGATATTACCAACTTCCACCTGTTGTTCCACTAGTCGGCTAAGCCCGTACGTGGCGATGGCAAAGAGAAGGGGGGATAATGGGCACCCTTCTCTAGTCGATCTTTTTAATTTGATCGCCATCGAGAGATGCCCGTTAACATTAATTTGAGTCGATGTGTTTCCCAATAGCGTTAAAATCACTTGGTGAATTTCTGGCTATAACCAAGATCTTTAAGTGATTGCAAAATATAGTCCCATTCTAGCCTGCTGTAAGCTTTGTCATAGTCGATTTTGACAAAAACAACATCTTGTCTTGACTCCTCTATGAAGTGGAGACCTTCCCAAATATCAGTTATGGTTTCCAATATTGACCCCCCTTTGACGAAACCTTTTTGGTCCTTGCTTAGCCAAAATCTCAGATGGCCGAAAATTTTGTTAGCTATGACTTTAGCAATGATCTTATATCATGTATGAAGCATCGTGATCAGACATCAATTCTCAATTCTATTCTTTTCCCCTTTTTTGTGGATTAACTTGATGATGCCATTGTTGAGACAAGTCCGAAGCGCAGAGAACTCGAGCGCCTCTTTCCAAACCAAACGAAGAGGGGTGGCAATCAGCAACTTGAAGGACTTAAAGAACTCATTAATGAGCCCATCCGACCCCAGGCTTTTCCCACTGGGAAGGGCATCAATGACTTCAATGATTTCTTTTTCCGAAATAGGGGCATCAACTAGGGGTCCAAGGTTGTGTGGGATCCTATGAGAGGATACCCTAGAGATAGCCGCCATGTAGTCCCATCTATGAATGGAGAGGGGAGTCGAGATCCCCAAGAGTCTGGTAAAATGTTCTTCAATGATTTTGATATTTTCTTCTTTTGTATTGCATACATCGCCATTTGAGTCTAGCAATAACGGGATCGATTCTCTGTTTTGTTTCCTTTTAAGAATGTTGCACATCTCTTTGGTGAGGTTTTCGGCTTTGCTAGCCCACCACTCCTTAAAGAATATTTGCAAATTTTTCCTTTGTATTTCTTCCTCATATCTCAGTAGAGCTCTAATTCTTCGTAGACGCTTCTGGGATTGAACTTTTCCTTTGTTCACTTCCTCTTCAAGTCTCCAGAGTCTATGATATAGGGCTTCTCAATGCTTATGCCAAACAATCGAGATCATCTTCCTTGTGCGTATCATGATCTCTCGCGACTTTCTCACCACATATCTCCAGCTCTTGGTTGGGGGCGAACAAGAGGAAAAAGCTCCTTCCATACTTCAACAATTTCTTTATGGACAGAGGGGAGAGAGAAAGAAGTCGAGTAGGCATGAAACCAAGGATCCTTACGGGTTACGTTGAGAGATGGAAGCTGGAAGGCAACAATGATTGGGTAGTGATCAGCGATGGCGAGGTCAGTGCATTGCGAGAGGGAAGGATGGCCCCACTCATGAATACATTAAGGGAAAAAGTGAGCCCTGCATGGGCCTTGTAAGGATCCCAAATTTTTCGGGATTAAAATTAATCCTCTCTGGTATTGAGGAGAAACAAAACCACTAGTGGTTTTTAATATAAAAATACTATTTCCAAGATACCACACTTGATGAATTTCTTGTATTGGATTTGTGAATATTATGAGCCGTCGGATATCTATCACGAACATATGAGATTAACGAATGTATCTCTGGAAAAACAAGACAAAATAGATCGCTCAGTAGGATTGGGTTGGGATGGGTTTGGCAAAAAAAGACAAAATAAAGCTCTCAGTGTGCTTGGGGTCGTGGCCGGCGTTGTCGAAAAGTTTTCCAACTTCCAGCTGACATCCAGAAAAATTAAAACATGTTTATTGGCTAACTCTAATCCCGTTATTACAATGTTTTGCTTGAAACGAATCTCTTGAAAATGATTACAGGTACAAATGGATGAAGAAAACATATGCTTATCTTAGGGTTTACCCTAAAAAACTACTCATTTAATGAGTGTTTGAGCCATTTAAGCATTCAAGCATGGGTTTAAGACCCTAGGTTTACATTCATTCATGTGTGTTAAAGTTAGGAGCATTAATTCTTGGTTAATGATAGGGTTAAAGCTAGATTTCCAAAGGGTTTCAATAGGTTTTTGATGGGTTTCAAGTAGGGTTTTAAGGGTCTTTAGTGAGTTTTTAAGGGTTAAAATAATTGACATTTAATTAAATTAATCTATAAAATGAACATTTATTTATTAAAAATTAAAATATGATTTAATTAATTAATTTAATCATGTGTGTGAATTTAAATACCAAGGTATTTAGTTAATTAAAACCCTAAACTAAGCTTAAATTAAATGAATTATTTAATTATGAAAAAGTAGGATAATTAAATTAAAATAATAATTTAAATGGATAAATAATTAGTGGTGTGTGTGAGTATGAATCTAAAGAATGGTTTATAAAAGATGTGGAATTAAAGTGTGTAAAGAGTGGATCATAAAAGATATGCACTTAAAGTGAATAAAGTTGGTTAAGAGAAAGGAATGGTGAGATTTAGTGAAAATGAAAAGAGAGGAGTAGAAATGATGTGTAATTAAAGTAGTTAAAGGTAAATGAAAAGAGTGGTGAAAGTTAATGGGTAAAAGTGTGAATGAGGAATTAAAGCAAGTTCAAAAAGAGTGGTAAGAATTTGACTTCTATGAGTATATATTTGTGTGATGAACTCCAGTTTTTCCTAATGTTTCTTGCAGGTACTACTTTTTTTCCTCTTCTTGCTCCTTATGTATGCATAGGAGAGAGTTTTACTTTTTTCCCTTGGCTTGTGTGTACGCAGGGAGAGAGAGGGGTAGTTTAGAGAGAGAAGGAAATCTCTTGTCCATCACTATCGAATGTCTTTATTGCTCTGCTCTGATAATTGTTGGTTATTTGATTCTTTCATCCTGCCAATGTCATTGGGAAATCCCCAGTATATTATTTGTACACCGTCTCTTGCATGGACGCTCTAGAGCTGCATTAAGGCTCTGCGGCGCTTTGATCACCACTTACAAATATAGTCAAGCGTGTCGATCCGGTGCTTTTCCCAATCTTTCCTTCTGCGCAATGTTGTGTGATGCTCCTGCTTTCATGGCATTGCATTCAGGGATATGTCACACAACCGTGCGCCAGACCAGATATCAATCTCTCTCAATCTCTTGGGAGCGTCGTCAGTCCACCTTTATTTCATCTTTTCTCTAGCTTCCATGTGTACAAAGAAGTACAACAGCCATCGACAGATCTGAGAGATGTGTGTTGGCTGTTGTGGCACAGAGATGGAAAGAGATTAGATCGTGTAGAGAGAGACTAGAGAGAGTAAATTCAAATATGTTAAAGAGCTGGTTGCTGCTCTTTGCACGCCATGCATCAAGAAAGAAAGACTGTAGAACTGAGAGATAGAGAGTTTATGTGTGTGTCACTAGAGAGAGAGATAGGTAGAAAGAGAATGATGAGGCTTTGTTCGACTTGGAAAATTCAAATCAGGAATTGAAAAGTGACTTGAGAGATTTGTTCGTTAACTCCACCAAGCAGGTAGATGTTTCCGGAAATCGTAAAGCTGTTGTGATTCATGTGCCATACAGGCTCACGAAAGCTTTGAGAAAGATTCATTGACGACTTGTAAGGGAGATGGAAAAGAAATTTAGTGGAAAGGATGCTATTTTGACTACTACTAGACGTATCTTGAGGCCTCCCAATAAAGGTACAATTGTTGCTCGTCCACGGAACCGAACTCTTACCTCTGTGCATGAGGCCATTCTTGAGGACTTAGTTTATCCAACAAAGATTGTAAGTAAAAGAATTCGCTTCTACTTGGATGGGTCGAGATGACACACCGTGGGAAGGTGGTATATTTTCATTACGCTTAACTTTTGGAGAGAATTATTCTGAGAAACCTCCACGAGTGCGGTTCACATCAGAAGTATTTCATCTGAATGTGTAAAATGATGGCACGTTATGTATGGATATCATTCAGGATGCTTGGTCTCCTTGTCACAATGTGTCAACTATTTTAACATCTATCCAGTCTTTCCTGACTTACCCAAATCCTGCTATATATATATATATATATATATATATATATATATATATATATATATATATATATATATATATATATATATATATATATATATATATATAATTAAATAGGTTATTTTATTGTAATTAAATTTATTTAAGCTATATAGTAACGAGTTGCTTAAATTAAACTAAAGTAAAATATAATGCATTGTAGATTTGGATTTAAATTAATGCATTGTTTTAATAATTAAGTCTAATTAATTATTATATTGCTAATTATGTAAGTGCATACTTTAGTAGGAATTTGTATACATGAATATAGAAGCATGTACATGTGGACGGGTATATGCATATGCATACATTACAATGAGTATTAGCATGAGTATATGCATGAGCATATTTAGTAGATGCATATGCTAATGTGAATGCATATATGAGCATGAGCATTACAGTATATGTTAGCATGAATTTATAGGCATATGTAACATGTATATGAATGTTTTTAGTATGTATATATGAATGTAAATGATTTTTTGAGATATGCTTATGTTCCTACTGTTTCTTGCAGACATTAAAAGAAGAAGTGTCCGAAGAGCATTGTAAAAAAGAAGAATCCAACAATCCAGAGATCCATCAATCTAAAATCAAACCATAGAAATTATCTCTGATTAAGCTATTTGTATAGGAATCACTAGATTTTAGTAATCTTTTTGATAAATTACATCATTTAGAAAGATTGATTTATAGCATTATAAACATCTATTATTGTCATTTGCATTAATTCAATTTCTATTCCCATTATCTTTATTGTCGATGTCTTCTGAACATACAATTGAATCTGAAAGTAATGCAACTTTAGAAGTCGAAGTAAAAGTAGTTAAGGACATTATTACACACGAATCTTTAATATCAGTTGTTGAGCCCATAAAAGTCATGTTGGTCAAAGTCAACTGCAGTCAAAGTCAACGGTCAAAGTCAACTGGTCAAAGTCTACAAGGTCAAAGGTCAGAGTCAATAGGTGCAAAGTCAAAGTGCAGGTGTCAAAGTGCACAGGTGGTGCATAAGTAATTGTCCACAAAGGGTAAATCGGAGAAAGTGGGTTGCAGGTTGCAGAGGTATTTTCTCTAATTGCCCCAAGTTCAAAGTGTGTTTTAAAGTGTTTTGGAAGGTTCAGGTGAACCCCCCTTATGTGCAAAAGTGAAGAATTAAAAGGAAATGTGAAGGCATGTGAAGCGGCAAAAGTGTACGCACAGGTGAAAGAATGGCCCCCCATTAAAATTTTTGGTTTTAGACTAAAGTCACTACATGACAAAACAGTGAGTAGTTGGCTGCCACTTGTGAGAGCAATCTTGGAACATCAAAGTGAGCACCAAGATTCACTTGCAGTTAGGAGCGTACGTGATCGACACACTCAAATCAAGGAAGAACCATTCTTGGATCAAGGTCAGAGTAAGCAAGAGAGCATAGGCTAAGTGGAGCAAGAGAGAGAAGTGCAAGAGTCACCAGAGTACGTCGCACAAAAGTGGAAGTGCAAGGTGCATAGAGAGTGACCAAGGATTTTGGTGCAGAGAAGTGCTAAGCTATAGTTTCCCCAAGTATCTCAAGGTCCTTTGGCAGTGTACGCTTGCCGACAGCAGGTATTCACTCCTCCCCCTTTGTGGAAGCTTGGTGCAAGGTGTGCACAAGGAGAAGCTTGAAGCAGGTGGAGGTTTGTTGCAGAGGAGGTCGGCAGCAAGAGGACATTGGGATATTGGATATTTTGTAATTGGGCACTCTGTGGGATTGTGCACAGAGGTATTGGTGTACCTTGTATTTCAAACATTGTACTTTTCTTACTGTAATCAAACGGCAGAAACTTCCAAGGTGTATTTTCTCTTTTGGTCTTTTCATTTTCTCCTACAAACCCTCAAACTCCTTCTTGTCAAAGAATCCCCCAACAAATTTGGCACGCACGGTGGGACTCCAAGGAGATTTGAGCTTAGGAGAAATCAAGTGCAAAGCATAGAAGAGAGCAAGTGTCGACAAAACCACAACCACAGTACTACTTCATCAAACAAAAGGTAAAATATTCTTATCAAGTGCCTCATATTCAAGTGGGCTATGAACTGCTCATGACCGCAACCCGGTCACAAACATTGAGGGTCACCTGCAAGCAGACAAGAAGGAAGGTTGCTAAAAGGTCCTCCAGTCCACTATCCTCAACATCTTCAGTCAACAGCATGGCGGGTCAGGTAGATTTAGAAACTTTACTCTCTAGATTAAATATAAAGTTTCCCTCTTTCAAAGGCCTGGCTCAGGAGGATCCAGATGAGCACCTTAGAAGATTTTTGGCACTTTGTAAAACTAGAGGTCTAATGGGTAGGGAGGATGCCTTTCTAATTCTCTTCCCTGCCACATTAGAGGGATTAGCAGATAAGTGGTTCAGCCAGTTTGCTGAAAACCACTTTACCACTTGGGATTTGATGAAGGATGCTTTTAGAAATCAATTCCAGCAGGGGAACACAGCAGAGATTATCATAGAAGAGCTAGAGAACTTGAGATTGGGTTCAGGAGAAAAGTTCCCAGAATTTGTGACCAGAGCCAAAGCACTAATGGCTAAACTACCAGATCCACCCCATGATTTTTTTGTCAAGAAATGGTTAGCCAAGTCCCTACCAGTAGCCACTCAATGCAAAATAAAGGAATTAGTATTACCTACAGCCTCCATAGAGGAGTTCATCACCACGGCTACAAGACTGGAGCAAATAAGGCACCAATATGGGACAACTTCTTCACCACCAACATATGGTACAGAGATGGAGGATCCAGTGACCCAGCTGAGGAGGGAGTTGGAGGGCTTAAAGAGAAATAAGCCCTACAAAGAGGAGGAGACTGTTGTGGCTCAATTGAGAAGGGAGATTGAAGCACTCAAGCTTCAAAAGGAAGAGGAGGCCCAAGCAGAGGAATTAGCTCAGCTGCGACAGGAGTTGCAGGAGCTCAAAGGAGGGGGCATCAAGAGTGGTCTTTGGTGTTCCATGTGCAGCAAACAAGGGCATATAGTAAGTGAGTGTCCTCTGCTAAGTGTAACTTGTCAATTATGCAGGAAGGTTGGCCATGAGGCCCATGAATGCCAATCAAGGGGAATACCTGCAACGACATACTGGACACAAGGAGGACCCCCAACAACCACAAATGTGATGGCTGCTGCACAAAATCAAGGTAACAACTATAATCCTAGACAAAGGAATAATTTTGGAAATGGGCCTAGGAGGCCAATCATCTGTTTTAGGTGTGGAGAATGCGGGCACTACCAAAGTAGGTGCACCCTACCAGAGAATGCACCTCCTTGCAGGAACTGCCCTGAGGCCAGAGACCATTATACATATGGTTGCCCCAAGACTCAAGCCTCTTCATCAGGGCCCCATATCCAAATGATTTCTGTGCACAAAGAAGAAGTGTGTGATCTAGGTAATGAGCCATCACCATCTACCAGGGTGGTGCAATTGGAAGAAATAGAATCTTTTACTGTGCAGACAAGAAGCAAGGGGAAGGCTCCAGTGGACATGGGTCAAGAATCATTGATTAATGGATTAAACAGAGACAAAGGTGTGTCCGAAGACCTAGCCACCACAAGTGCAGACACAAGGCAAAAGAAAAATTGCACAGGTACCAGTGATGCCATTGGACATGCATTCAGCAGGGCTCATGAGGAGTTGGATAAGTCAAATGGAGCCCAAGCTCTTAAGGAATCAGAAGCCTCCAGACTGCTCAAGTCCATGAAAAAGGAGGTTAGTATTTTTTATTTAATAAAGATGGATGGGAAGTTCAGGTCAGAACTCTTGCAGATAATTGATGAAGCTTCCACTACAAGTTTGGTGGCAAAGACTGCTGTTGTACATGAAGGAAAAATTGTAAGGGAAGCACCCCTTACAGATTATAAAAGTCCTCGGCTGACAGTATCTATCAAGGGTCATGAATTTAAAGGAGTTATTGTGGATGGTGGTTCTGGCATTAACTTGATGCCTGAACATACAATGAAAAAAATTGGACTCCACCCTTCAAGACCTGCAAATTTCACGGTTACTTTGGCAGATCAGAGCAAAGTAAGGCCCTTAGGGGTAATCCCAAAAGTTCCACTTGAAGTACAAGGTAATCTATTTATCCTGGATTTTGTGGTTTTAAGATTGCCCCAGGTTGAAGGAGGATTTCCTCTCTTAATTGGAAGACCTTGGCTGAGGCATGCCAGCGTCATTCATGATTGGGGTAAGGACACCATGTGGGTACAAAAGAAAGGGCAGGAGCTGACACAAATTCATTTAGAAGAAGGCCCAGACAATCAAGGAAACACTAGTATGATGCAAACAGTGAGCATTTGCATGGAAACAGAAGCGGAGGATCAACCCCAAATAGATTTTGAGGAAGAAGAGGATATTTTAAGTTGGCTCCAAGCAGGCAACTCTTCCTCTTGTTTTGGAGTTTTCATTAATAATTGTTGTACAATTGAAGGTTATGATGAAGATAAGGAAAAAGTCCAGGTTGATGGATTGGGAGAGCCCATTACAAACCACAGAAGGGGCAGGAAGACAACCCTCAAATGCATTTTTGAGGAGGATATGACTACTACAGAAAATGAAGTTAATAAAGCTAAAGGCAAGGTAAAAGATTCTAATGAAGAGTGTTCTTTTCCAATTCAAGAAATACCTGCAGGATGGATGCAGGATAAGGAAGAACAGATTGAAATCCAAAACACCCCTGCTTATGAAGCAATGCAAGAAAAGCTAGAAGACAAAGACAAGGAAGGAGAGGAGAAGGAAGATACTCTGGTAGAGCGCAATCCTGTCCAAGAAATACAATTAGGCAATCAAGACAATGATCGGCCAGTTTTGGTGGCCACTTGGTTGTGGAGCCACCCAGGGCTCCTGGAAAAGGTAAAATCATTCTTGACCCAATATATAGATGTTTTTGCTTGGCATTATAAAGACTTAGAAGGAGTGCCTGCAACTTATGGAGAGCACAGAATCCCTCTGGTTGATGGAGCCAAACCTATAAGAGGGAAGAGTTATAGACTTAACCCAAAATATGCTGAAGCTGTCTATGTGGAAATCCAAAAGATGGAGGATGCAGGAATCATCATTCCTGTGGAACACTCAGAGTGGCTCTCTCCTATGGTTATAGTCCCAAAGAAGAATACTAATAAAATCAGAATTTGTGTTGACTTTAGAGCACTCAATAAGGTGACCATTCCAGATGGTTTCCCAATGCCTTTTGCAGAACAGGTCATTGAGGAAGTGGCTGGGCATGCATTATATAGCTTTATGGATGGATTCAGTGGCTATAATCAAATATCAATACACCCAGAGGATCGAGAAAAGACTGCTTTTATCACACCTTGGGGAACATATGTGTATGTAAAAAATGCCATTTGGGCTCAGAAATGCTCCAGCCACCTTTAACAGAACGGTCAATCTCATTTTTGGCCCCCTATTGCTGGAATCACTTAGAATCTTCATGGATGACTTCTCTTCGTTTTCAGGATCTCACAAAGAAACTCCTCTAGATTGTTTGGACCACCACTTGAGGGAGCTGCAGAATGTTTTCAAAAGATGCAGGGAGACTAAGTTAAAGCTCAATCCAAACAAATGTCATTTTCTTGTGACAAAAGGAACTCTCTTAGGACATGTGGTGTCAGCTAAAGGTATGGCCCCGGATCCTGACAAAATCATTTCTATCTTAAAGTTGCCTAAACCTAAATCCCCTAAAGAGATCCAGAGTTTTTTGGGGCATACTGGATACCATAGAAGGTTTATTAAAATGTATGCAGAGATAGCTAGACCTCTGGCTAGACTTACGGGTAAGGAAGTGCCTTTTAAATGGGAAGAAGAGGAGGAAAAAGCATATCAAGCATTGCGGTCAAGGTTAGTGTCTGCTCCCATCTTGATCACACCTGAGTGGTCAAAAATATTTCACATACATGTAGATGCCAGTGCCTATGCAGTGGGGGCCATTTTGACACAACCTAGTGAAGAATTTAAGATGGATAGACCAATTCAGTATGCCAGTAGAATTTTGACTAAGGCTGAAAGGAATTACAGCACCACAGAAAGGGAAGCCTTGGCAATGGTTTTTGCTGTCCAAAAATTTCGTCATTACTTGTTGGGAGTAAAATTTGTTATTATAACAGATCACCAACCACTGAAATATTTGCTCAACAAACCACAAGCCACTGGTAGAATATGGAGGTGGTTATTGTTATTCCAAGAATTTGATTTTTCTATGGTCCACAGACCCGGTAAAGAAAATGTTATGGCGGATCACCTTTCCAGAATCAATATGATGGAGCAAGTTGGTGGAATCAATGATGATTTTCCAGATGCTCATCTGTTTGCTGTCCAGGCTCAAGGTTGGTATTATGATATCAAGAATTTCATTAAAACAGGGATGTATCCAGAAAAGGCTAGTGCTGTGCAAAGGAAGAGATTGCTACTCAAGAGCAGACCATATACCTTCTTTGAAGATAAATTATATAGACAGGGAAAGGATGACAGACTTAGGAAGTGCTTGGAGGAAGAAGAAGTGAGGAAAGTCCTTCACTCTGCACATGAAGGACCAGGTGGTGGGCACCTTCCAGGGCATATTATGAGTCAGAGGATATTAGATGCTGGTCTATGGTGGCCTACACTATTTAAGGATGCAGATGAATGGGGAAAGGCATGTGACGTTTGCCAGAGGTGTGGACCTAAGCCCACAAAGCAGAGACATAACCCCTTGATTGTTTCCACTTCCTGGCAACCATTTGAAAAGTGGGGGTTGGATTTTGTAGGGCCCATCTATCCTCCGACAATTCCAAAAAGAGAGAAATATCTCTTGATAGCTACCGATTATGCGACCAAGTGGGCTGAAGCTATTGCTTCCCCCGACTGCACTGCCCAAACTGTTGCTGATTTCATGTACACTAGCATCATTTGCAGGTTTGGATGTCCACTTGAAATTTGTACAGATCAAGGTACACATTTTGTCAATAAGGTCTTGCAGGAAATTTTCACCAGGTATAAAATTCTACATAGGACCTCTTGTGCTTATTACCCAAGAGCCAATGGACAGGCTGAATCGACAAATAAGGTTTTAATCTCAATGTTAACAAAAGAGTGTCTGTTACAGCCCACTTCATGGGGCATTGCTTATCAAGGTACACTATGGGCATACAGGTTAGCATACAAAGAGGCCACTGGATATTCTCCTTTCCAACTGGTTTATGGCATATTGCCCATTGAGCCCTTTGAATTTTTACATGGCTCACCTAAGATAGCATTCATGCAGGGCAAAAAAAGACTGTGATGTCTCTCAGAGAATAGGGGCACTACATAAAGTGGAGGAGATTCGTCTCCTAGCAACAAAACAATTGATCGAGACTCAGATGAAGAGGAAAGAGGCACATGATCGACACCTGTGGAACAACAACATTGAAGCAGGCATGTTGGTTCTTCTCCATAGACCTAACCTTCATACACAACTGAGAGGAAAATGGCTTCCAAATTGGGAAGGACCTTATAGAGTCAAAACAATGCTAAACTTGGGTGCTGTGGAGTTAGAGACGCTGAAAGGAGAGGCCTTGCCACTGGTCAACATTTCAAGGCTGAAGGCCTATCATCAACACACTTAAAGACGTATGGATCACCTGGAACTGCCAAATATGTCCAGGTTGTACATAACTTTCTCATCATATTTTGCTCAATTTTAGTAGTTTTCCTTATCAATTTCATCTTTGTTATTGGTGTTTTTAGAAAACCTAGAAGATATTTCAAAACCACTGCCAAGCAAGCCTTTTGGGCATTTTTGGAAATTTTCTAGCAATTTTAGCATTTTTCTAGCATTTTTTATCCCTTTCCGATGTCTTTTTATTGCCCAATTTGAGGAATAAATGGAGGGTCTCTGTGGTTTGATGAAGGATTTTAGGCTCAACATGTAGAAAATTTCATCAGAATTTTTTTCAGAATTTTTTTAGAATTTTTTGGCCAATTTTTGGCATTTTTTTCAGATTTTTCCTTGATTTTTCTCTAAATTGGGCTATTAAAAAAAAAAAAAAAAAAAAAAAAGAGAGGGGGGGGCCCCCAAGATTTTCGAGGCCCCCCCCCCCCCCCCCTCCCCCCCCCCCCCCCCCCCCCTCCCTCCCCCCCCCCCCCCCCCTCCTCCCCCTTTGTGGAAGCTTGGTGCAAGGTGTGCACAAGGAGAAGCTTGAAGCAGGTGGAGGTTTGTTGCAGAGGAGGTCGGCAGCAAGAGGACATTGGGATATTGGATATTTTGTAATTGGGCACTCTGTGGGATTGTGCACAGAGGTATTGGTGTACCTTGTATTTCAAACATTGTACTTTTCTTACTGTAATCAAACGGCAGAAACTTCCAAGGTGTATTTTCTCTTTTGGTCTTTTCATTTTCTCCTACAAACCCTCAAACTCCTTGTCAAAGAATCCCCCAACAAATTTGGCACGCACGGTGGGACTCCAAGGAGATTTGAGCTTAGGAGAAATCAAGTGCAAAGCATAGAAGAGAGCAAGTGTCGACAGAACCACAACCACAGTACTACTTCATCAAACAAAAGGTAAAATATTCTTATCAAGTGCCTCATATTCAAGTGGGCTATGAACTGCTCATGACCGCAACCCGGTCACAAACATTGAGGGTCACCTGCAAGCAGACAAGAAGGAAGGTTGCTAAAAGGTCCTCCAGTCCACTATCCTCCCTCCCCCCCCCCCCCTCCCCCCCCCCCTCCCCCCCCCCCTCCCTCCCCCCCCCCGCCCCCCCCCTTCCCCCCCCCCCCCCCCCTCCCCCCCCCCCCTCCCCCCCCCCCCCCCCCCCCGTTCCCTCCCCCCTCTCCCCTCCCCCCCCCCCCCTCCCCCCCCCCCCTCCCCCCCCCCGCCCGCCCGCCCGCCCGCCCGCCCGCCCGCCCGCCCGCCCGCCCGCCCGCCCCCCTGCCCGCCCGCCCCCCCGCCCGCCCCCCCGCCCGCCCGCCCGCCCCCCCGCCCCCCTGCCCCCCCCCGCCCCCCGTTCTGACAGCCCCCCCCCCCCCCCCCCCCCCCCCCCCCCCCCTCCCCCCCCTCTCCCCCCCCCCCCTCCCCCCGCCCCCCCCGCCCCCCCCCTCCCCCCCCCCCCCCCCCCCCCCGCCCCCCGTTCTGACAGCCCCCCCTCCCCCCCCCCCCCCCCTCCCCCCCCCCCCCCCCCCTTCCCCCCCCCCCCCCCCCGCCCCCCGTTCTGACAGCCCCCCCTCCCCCCCCCCCCCCCCCCCTCCCTCCCCCACCCCCCCCCCCCCCCCCTCTCCCCCCCCCCCCCCCCCCCCCCCCCTTTTTATTTTATTTTATTTTATTTTTTATTTTATTTTTTTTTAATTTTATTTTATTCTTCTTTTATTCTTTTTTTATTTCGATTATTTTTTCTTTTTTATTATTTTTTATTTTTTATTTATTTTATTTTCTTTTTTATTAATTCTGTCTGAGCGTTGAAAAAAAAAAAAAGAGCGATCATTTTTTTATTTTATTTTACTTTATTTTTTTTATTTTCATGGCTCAAAGCTTTTGGCTCTGGATTGTGCCTCGGTTGGCCGTTTTTTACAAAAATGGAATCATTTTCATGTTTTTTGGCACCTATGAACTCAGTTTTTAACTTTCTTTTTACAAATTCCCACTTTTTGTATGACTTTTGGTCTGAAACCACATGTTTTGAACACCTTTCTCACATGTTTTTATTTCACAACATTGTCCAAATGGTCTATTCTCACCTTGTCTTACCTTATGTTTAATAATCTCCCATATGTACCCTCTGTAGCCCTCGTGTTGATCATTTTAGCCTCCTCCCGACCCCTAATTCCTACTCCCAATCCCTCCCTTTACCAATATGCCCAGCCACATCCTTTCCCCTCCCTACCCCATCCATCTTCGCACCCTCAGCCCTCCCTTCCCCTTCCTTTCTACCCTCCCATTGCCCCCCCTTTTTGCTTTTCCATTCCAAAATCCCAATTTTGGTTCTTCTCTGGTGCTTGTTCTCTCCTGCTTTTGGTGGAATTGGTTGCTGCTCAGATGTCCTATTCATGTTTTGCGGCTCTTCAAAGTTTTAGCTATAGCTCTCCGGGACGGAGAGCACATTAGGTGGTGGGCAACTGTTGAGCCCATAAAAGTCATGTTGGTCAAAGTCAACTGCAGTCAAAGTCAACGGTCAAAGTCAACTGGTCAAAGTCTACAAGGTCAAAGGTCAAAGTCAATAGGTGCAAAGTCAAAGTGCAGGTGTCAAAGTGCACAGGTGGTGCATAAGTAATTGTCCACAAAGGGTAAATCGGAGAAAGTGGGTTGCAGGTTGCAGAGGTATTTTCTCTAATTGCCCCAAGTTCAAAGTGTGTTTTAAAGTGTTTTGGAAGGTTCAGGTGAACCCCCCTTATGTGCAAAAGTGAAGAATTAAAAGGAAATGTGAAGGCATGTGAAGCGGCAAAAGTGTACGCACAGGTGAAAGAATGGCCCCCCATTAAAATTTTTGGTTTTAGACTAAAGTCACTACAGGACAAAACAGTGAGCAGTTGGCTGCCACTTGTGAGAGCAATCTTGGAACATCAAAGTGAGCACCAAGATTCACTTGCAGTTAGGAGCGTACGTGATCGACACACTCAAATCAAGGAAGAACCATTCTTAGATCAAGGTCAGAGTAAGCAAGAGAGCATAGGCTAAGTGGAGCAAGAGAGAGAAGTGCAAGAGTCACCAGAGTACGTCGCACAGAAGTGGAAGTGCAAGGTGCATAGAGAGTGACCAAGGATTTTGGTGCAGAGAAGTGCTAAGCTATAGTTTCCCCAAGTATCTCAAGGTCCTTTGGCAGTGTACGCTTGCCGACAGCAGGTATTCACTCCTCCCCCTTTGTGGAAGCTTGGTGCAAGGTGTGCACAAGGAGAAGCTTGAAGCAGGTGGAGGTTTGTTGCAGAGGAGGTCGGCAGCAAGAGGACATTGGGATATTGGATATTTTGTAATTGGGCACTCTGTGGGATTGTGCACAGAGGTATTGGTGTACCTTGTATTTCAAACATTGTACTTTTCTTACTGTAATCAAACGGCAGAAACTTCCAAGGTGTATTTTCTCTTTTGGTCTTTTCATTTTCTCCTACAAACCCTCAAACTCCTTCTTGTCAAAGAATCCCCCAACATCAGTATCTCATGATTATTGTCTTTCTAGGTTTATAACGTTATTTTCGATTGCATCTTCAGAACCTCAAGATAGTGCAGATTCATTTCCACCACCTCTAATTAGAAGTACGCAACCTGAGCATATTGAAAACCAAGAAGACAAAATTATAAAAGAAAACATAACTGAGGAAACCTTAATATTACCTTCACCTCAAGAAGCTCCTGATAGGTATAGGGCAGCTCAACCATATGGTCCTTAGAAGTATAAAGTGATAAGCTTACCTATTAGACATTTCTTAGATTTTTGAGTTATTTAGATCTTCATTTACCCTAGACCTAAAGAAAAATATACCTAAAACACCTAAGATTGTCTCAAACCCCCTACGTGTGTCGAGGGATTTAGCGGTTGACTGATCCACCAGCCATGTGTCCGCAACTTCTCAACATTTGGTGAACCCGACGTGAAGGTTCGACGCGACACCTTAGGTATAAAGGTATATTTTTAATTTTATTTTGCATATGCATATAGGAAATTTGGCGATTGAAGTAGAAGCATCGACATCCTTGGTAGCTGAAGCTGATTCTTAAACCTTGTATCTCCTGGCTGTTGAGGGTTGGTCATTGCGACCTGAGTGCCTCCACGAAGATTTACAAGTAGAAGGATCCTTGTCACGCCACCTTTGTCCCTCAACTTTTATGAAAGCAACGATAGCACATGCATACTTAGAATTGATGTATTAGATTAATTTGATCAATCTTAATGTAAAGACTTTGCACTGAGCACATTCACAAAGAGCCTCTTCATCAAGGTTGATTAGGTATATTTTACTATATTTCTGTTTGCAAAATAGTAGGAAAATTTTCTTTATTGCAAAATAGTAGGAAAATTTTCTTTATTGCAAAATAGTAGGAAAATTTTCTTTATTTCTGTTTGCAACATAGTAGGAATATTTTCTTTATTTCTGTTTGCAAAGTAGTAGGTAGATTTTCTTTACTTTTGTTTGAAAAGTAGGAGATAGATTTTCTTTATTTCTGTTTGCAAAGTATCTTTTACCACGATGTCGCATCAAGAACAAGAAATAGACGTACTATTACGTGAAATACATACTTATATTTCATATCTTTCAGTAAAGTTAGATTTATCTAATATGGCTGACCACTTTGAAGAACAACGTATTTGGAAAATCATAGATGCAATTAAAATGGATAGGGGGGAATTTAATGGGACAAATGCAACTGCCTATCTTAAATATTAAGAACAATTGACAGAACAATATGGGTTACCTGAAGACAATAAAAAAGACACATTTATACGTATTGCTCATGGATTTACTAGAGAGAGAATCCAATTGAGAGTAGTTTAACCAAACATGACTTGGGCGAATTCCAAAAGTCAGCTTCTTACTGAATTTTTGCATGAAGATTATAGTAAGAATAATAGAGCTACATTCATGCGATGGGTAGGAATAGCGAAACTAGATCAATATATAACTCAGGGTTTAACTGAGTTTGATGTGAAATTTAACCAAATGCCTCAAGCAGACCTAACAACTCTAGAACTAGATAAATTACGAAGTTTCCTAAGTATGTTAGACCCTTCTCTTAGACGTGAGCTAGAACCAATGCTTGAGGATGGAGCGACTATGAGTGGGCTTACTGGAAATTGGGATAACGTTCGAGCAGCTGTCCATAGGTTAGCCCAAAGACAAGAGCGTAATCAGATGCAAACTCCAAGAATAAATGAAAGAGATGCACTAGGAAAGTTAGAAAATGATCACACTTCTCATAACCCTAGTAAAGATGACTCAAAAATTTCTCTGAAAAACATCAGTAGAATCACTTGCCAAACATATGGAGACTCTGGCAACTAAAATAGCTACTATAAAGAGTATGCAAGAGATTAGATTGAGAGATTAGGAGAAACCAAAAGAGCTAAAACAAAATCCTAGGAATCAGATGCCAGCTAGAAGACCATTTAACGAAGCCTGAAAAAGAAACCGCCGACTTTCTGATTAATCTCTCAAATCGAGAAACAAATAGACATTCGGAAGGTTATGGATGAAAAAATTATGAAAGCAAAGTTAACCATGACATTAGAGGAATGGTTAGCATTTTCACAAACTCATGTGAAGGAAGATTTCATGAGTATCATCAAAAGACGAAGAGAACCTATAGAGTATAGAACGGAGGATATAGAAATGGAAGAAAGGAAAGAACAGGATGAACCGAAAGTGAGTGTTGTACGAATTAATGAATCTGAGTATCGTGAATCTTCTGAACATAGAAATTATTTGGGCCCCATAATTGGACATTTAGAAAAAGGAAATGGCGACCCACATAGTCATTATACTCAGAAACATTGGGCTAGGGGTACCACTGAAACTATGGTTAAGATAGGTAATAATCATAAACCGCAAGTAGCATTAATAGATTCAGGATCAGAAATCAATGTAGTCTCGAGGGAGTTATATAACGAAGGTAAATGGCCTATTGATAGAGACCATGGATGGAAAATGAAGGCAGCCAACAATGCTTCTAGCTATTTACTATGAGCTTGTGCAAATGTTCCTTTTACTATTGGAGATGTAAAAGAAAAGCATAATTTCGTCGTTCATGATGACTGCTCATACCCAATTATTTTGGGGCAGCCATTCATTTGTGAGCAAAGAATGGACACAAAAGTTTTGGATGATGGAAGTGCTTTCACAAGAATATGTTCTTGTGATGGCCTTAAATCTGTCCAATTTATGACGCTTTGTATTAACCATCCTCGAAATCGTAGGTCTCTAAGAAAAACTCCTTTAAGACACTTAGATCAGGATTTCGAGTAAATGCCACTATTGAGCGAGATGACAGTGGACTTTGGTTCGAAATCTCGCAAAATCTTGTACATAAATTAGATAAGATGACTATTTATTTTTTGTCTGCTACTTTAAATATTTTACATTTTAAACAAATTCCAAGAAAACTTATAAAAAAATACGAAAAACATTTGAAAAACAAAGGAGATCTATTAATGGATGAAAGTATTGAATATATTATTGAAACTACACATTGCTTCTCAACATCAGAAGAATTAGAAATTTGCTATCAAAATAAGTCTAATTCTCATATTCTCATCTCTTCACTTGATGTGTGTGCATTAATTCAAGAATATGCCTCTAATATTAACCATGAATATGATGCGTTAGTGGAGACCAAATATAAAACTGTTAGCAAGAAGGTTAAACCCGTAGCACAACCACTACCAAAATTTAGTAATGATATTATAAAGAATGTAAGTCATGAGCCAATCCTTAGAAATCCGAGAAATATTGGCCATGTATTTACTAAAGAATCGTTAAATCAAATTAAGTTAGATGCTAATGGTTTCCTTCTTCTAGCAGAAAAAGAGTATTTTCTGAAGATTATTGAGCAACATGGAAGAACATTTTCTCTTGAGCCTTCAGAAATAGGATGTGCAGATCCTAGGATAGTTTCATCGATGATTATTTTTACTATTCCCCATATTCCTTGGAATTTGCGCCCTATTCCAGTACCTAAAGCTCATCTTGCAAAGATGATTAGATTACTTAAAGAAAAAATGCATATGCATATTTTAGAATCCTCTTCAGCTCCCTATTCAAACCGTTGGTTTACTATGCCCAAGAAGAATGGAAAACTTCGGTTTATCCAAGATCTTCAGCCAGTTAATAAAGTGACCATTAGAAATGTGGGTACAGGTCCAATTGTGGATGAATTTGCGGAAGCATTTTCAAGCAATTCTATATATTCAATGGTTGATCTCTACTTTGGGTATGATCAATTTCAATTGGCACTAGAAAGTAGAGACATAACTACCATGAAAACACCTTTGGGATTAGTTAGGATGTGTACGTTACCTCAAGGTGCGACCAATTCAGTAGCACACATGATGAGTGCAATGAATTTGGTTTTGCACGATTTCATTCCTCACATTACTATGCCCTTTATAGATGACATTCCCATTAAGGGTTGCTTGGAAGAAGAAGAAGATAACACTCTGGATGAAGATGGATGTCGTAAATTTGTAAAGGCTCATATCCTTGACTGCAAAAAAATCTTTCAACGGTTTATTCAAGTTGGCTTAACATTATCCATAGAGAAATCTATTTTGGTGTTAATGAGGTCCTTATTGTAGGTCATCTTTGTGAAAATTGACGCCATTAGTAAGATTTTGGAGATTTGTCAAAATGTGAGTGAGGTTTGTAGATTCTTAGGAGCTTGTATCTTCTATGTTATATGGATACCACATTTTGCACATGTAGCTGATTGTCTTTATGATTTATTAAGGAAGAAAAGAAAATTTTTATGGACAGAAAAACATACTCAAGCAATGGGTAGATTAAAGAAGTTATTGCAAGAAACTCCAATCCTTAAGCGAGTAGATTATACGAATAATAAGCCTATTATTTTGACTGTTGATACTAGCCCCATTGGGATAGGCTGGGTCATAAGTCAAGATGACGAAGAGGGTAGAAGATATGCTATTAGATTTGGAGCTAAAATATTACATAACACTCAAAGACATTATCCACAAATTAAAAGAGAACTTTGGGGGTTAGTCACAGCTCTAAAATCTGATAAGGAATATTTCATAGGAGCAAATGTGATTGTTGAAACAGATTGTTTACCGCTAATAGGAATGATCACAAATTGTTCTTCTCCGGATATTGCAATGCTTCGCTGGATTTCTTATATTAAAATTATAAATCCAGTTTTAATTCATTTCTAAGGGAAATCTAAGTCTCTTGCTGATATGCTTTCAAGAGCTAGGTACAATGAGAATAATGAAGCCAAAGTAGATACTAATACGATTAATTATGATTCCCAAGTATATTTATATGAAAAATTTAATATTGATGAATATGAAGGAGAGTGGCTAGATATTGGGAGGTATCTTAGTACTTTAATTAGATCACCTTCATGGTCTTCAAATAGATTTGAAATATAAGAAAAAGAGATTTTAACTTTTTTCTTGAAAGATGGGTTAATTTGGAGACATGCAAGGGGGAAGATTAAAATGCCACAAAGGGTACTAGGAACTAGGCATCTTCAAGTGCAATTCATGAAGAGCATGCATGATACTTTATGGGCTGGGCATAAAGGATTTGTAGCCACTTATGAAAAAATTAGAGAAGGATACTAGTGGCCAGGTATTTATGTTAATGTAAAGAATTATGTCAATTCTTGTGATGTATGTCAAGTTTATTCATCAGTTAAGCATAGGGGATCCACTGCACCCTACCTATCCACTGTGCATACACTATAAGTGGGTAGTTGACTTAGTGACCATGCCCAAAGGTATAGATAGGATGAGATACATAGTTCTTGCATGAGAAGATCTTACTAACCAAAGGCCAAGCTCTAAGATCAAAAACCACTTTCAATGTATGTAAATTTCTTCTTGAAGATGTGATTTCAAGATTTGGGTATATTGAAAAGATAGTAGCTGATAGGGGCGAATTAGATGCACAAGAGGCTAGAGAATTCTTTGCTAGGCATGGAATTCGTTTAGCTCTTATGATTGCATATAACCCTGAGGCTAAGGGAAAGATTGAAAGAGGGCATTCTCCTATCATTAAGGCGATGTATAAAGCTTGCAAACGAGAACTTAGGAATTGGCCGAAATTTCTGCCATTTGCTTTGTGGGCTGAGAGAATGACCTGCACTAGAACGATGGGATTTATGTCGGCAGAGCTAATGTACTGCTAGAAGCCAATTTTTCCAGTGCATACTCAAATCCTTACTTGGACTATGCTTCCTTGGGAAGATAATGTGTCTACTGAGGATTTATTAGCTCTAAGAATTCAACAATTGGAGCAAGGGAATGAAAGGTTAGAAGAAGCTGTAGCTAAACTCAAAGATTCTTGACTTAAAAATAAAAAATAGTTTGGTAAATCACATAGGTTAAGGCCAAAGCCAATACAAATTAATGACTGGGTTTTAACTTATGATAGTACATACGATTCACAATATGATGTTCGTAGGAAATTAAAAAAGTGATGGTTTGGACCTTATGTGGGGGTCAAAATTTATGATAATGGAACATATGCCTTACGAGAGTTAGATGGAAATCCTCTTAAGAATTTAATTGTAGGTAAAAGAGTTAAATTATTCAAACAAAGAAATGAAGAAATTATAACTTATTATATGATGAAGAAAATTATGAATGAATTTTTACTAAAAATGATGTATAAATTTTCTTTTAAATATGTTTTTTCTTTTACATGTATGAAAATAAAAAAGTTTAGTTATGAAAGCTAATTTTTCTTGTGAGTCTACATGTTGATTGATAGCAGGAGTTGAAGATGCTTTTTGAACCAATACATTAAAGATTGTTTTATGATAAAGATGTAGAGCAGGATATTGAAGATAGTACATGAAGCCTAAAATCCAAGCAATCGAAGAAATATTTGGATGAAAGGCGACGTTGAAGATGAATAAAAGAAATCAGGTGAAACAGTTCTGATTTATGACTTATTTCTCAATTGTTTATAAAATTTCTTGCATTCATGCTTAGATTTGTATGCCTTTGTGATATGTAAGGAAGGCATTAAAATTATGAAGCAAAGAATTCAAAACTGAAGTGGGAATGTGTATGAGATGAAGATAGGAATTAGAGAACTCTATGGCTGTCATAAGGCTAGAAGTGGGAAAACTTGACTTTTGACTCCTAGTACAAGTAAGCTTATTTTATATAGGTAGGCTACCTTAAGTTTCAAACCATTTAGCTAATGAGATCCTAGTTCCCACTATATCATTCCTCTAGAACCTCTGCTCTGAATAGGGGTTAAGCTTTTCCCCTCTAACAAAAAAGTTGCGAAGAAAGAAAAGATGCATAAAGCAGTACATTAATGGTTGCTGCATAATGAGAAATGAAAAATGAGAAAAGAAACATTAAAAAAAAAACCACGAATCAGTTGTGATCTCGAAATCACTTTTGGTTTGTATTGCGGGCAATATGAGGTGGATTTATGCTATAGAGGAATTAGTTAAATGCATCTTATGACAAGTGGCAAGGGAATGAGGGATAGAACACTTATATAAAATATTTATTACTTTTGAACAGGGTTAATAGAAGAGCAAGTACCAGGGCTATCTAAATGACTTCTATAGGAATTTCTAAAACTTGTTTTCAAATTCATGCATTGAACGAAAAAGTTTGTAATTCAAGATTACGTAATTTTAAAAGTCTTCTTCACTATCAGAAGTTGTACTTATGAGAACGAGCATATTTAAAAGATTGTTTCAAAATAATTTGAGAAACATTGTTCAAAAGAATTTGATATTGCCTTCTATGATCTGCAGGTTTGGCCCATCGAGGACGATGTGCACGTTTGGTGGGGGCGAATGTTAGAAAGTTTTCCAACTTCCAGTTGACATCCAGTAAAATTAAAGCATGTTTATTGGTTAACTCTAATCCCTTTATTACAATGTTTTGCTTGAAACTAATCTCTTGAAAATGATTACAGGTAGAAATGGATGAAGAAAACATATGCTTATGTTAGGGTTTACCCTAAAAAACTGCTCATTTAATGAGTGTTCAAACATGGGTTTAAGACCCTAGGTTTACATTCATTCATGTGTATTAAACTTAGGAGCATTAATTCTTGGTTAATGATAGGGTTAAAGCTAGATTTCCAAAGGGCTTCAATAGGTTTTTGATGGGTTTCAAGTAGGGTTTTAAGGGTTTTTAGTGCGTTTTAAGTGTTAAAATAACTGATATTTAATTAAATTAATCTATAAAATGAGCATTTATTTATTAAAAATTAAAATATGATTTAATTAATTAATTTAATCATGTGTGTGAGTTTAAATACTAAGGTATTTAGTTAATTAAAACCCTAAACTAAGCTTAAATTAAATGAATTATTTAATTATGTAGGATAATTAAATTGAAATGGTAAATTAAATGGATAATTAATTAGTGGTGTGTGTGAGTATGAATCTAAAGAATGGTTTATAAAAGATGTGGAATTAAAGTGTGTAAAAGAGTGGATCATAAAAGATATGCACTTAAAGTGAATAAAGTTGGTTAAGAGAAAGGAATGGTGAGATTTAGTGAAAATGAAAAGAGAGGGGTAGAAATGATGTGTAATTAAAGTAGTTAAAGGTAAATGAAGAGAGTGGTGAAAGTTAATGGGTAAAAGTGTGAATGAGGAATTAAAGCAAGTTCAAAAAGAGTGGTAAGAATTTGACTTCTGTGAGTATATATTTGTGTGATGAGCTCTAGTTTTTTCCTAATGTTTCTTGCAGGTACTACTTTCTTTCCTCTTCTTGCTCCTTATGTATGCATAAGAGAGAGTTTTACTTTTTTCCCTTAGCTTGTGCATACACAGGGAGAGAGAGGGGTAGTTTAGAGAGAGAAGGAAATCTCTTTTCCATCATTATCGAATGTCTTTACTGCTCTGCTCTGATAATTGCTGGTTATTTGATTCTTTCATCCTGCCAATGTCATTGGGAAATTGCCAATATATTATTTGTAGACCGTCTCTTGCATGGACGCTCTAGAGCTGCATTAAGGCTCTACTGCACTTTGATCACCACTTACAAATACAGTCAAGCTTGTCAATCGGGTGCTTTTCCCAATATTTCCTTCTGAGCAATGTTGTCTGAGGCTCCTGCTTTCATGCCGTTGCATTCAGGGATATGTCACATAGCCGTGCGCCAGAGCAGAAATCAATCTATCTCAATCTCTTGCGGGTGTCTGAGAGATGTGTGCACGCTACTATGGCGCAGAGATGGAAAGAGATTAGATCGTGTAGAGAGAGATTGGAGAGAGAAAATTCAAAGATATTAAAGAGCTGGCTACTGCTCTTTGCGTGCCACGCATCAAGAAAAAAAAGACTGTAGAACTAAGAGATACAGAGTTTATGTGTGTGTCAATAGAGAGAGATAGGTAGAAAGAGAATGATGAGGCTCTATTTGACTTGAAAAATTCAAATCAGGAATTGAAAAGTGACTTGAGAGATTTGTTCGTTAACTCCGCCAAGCAGGTAGATGTTTCAGGAAATCATAAAGCTGTTGTGATTCATGTGCCATACAGGCTCAGGAAAGCTTTTAGAAAGATTCATTCACGACTTGTAAGGGAGCTCGAAAAGAAATTTAGTGGAAAGGATGTTAGTTTGATTGCTACTAGAGGTATCTTGAGGCCTCCCAAGAAAGGTACAGCTATTGCTCGTCCACGGAACCGAACTCTTACCTCTGTGCATGAGGCCATTCTTGAGGACTTACTTTATCCAACAAAGATTGTAAGAAAAAGAATTTGCTCCTGCTTGGATGGGTCCAGATGACACACCATGGGAAGGTGGTATATTTTCATTACGCTTAACTTTTGCAGAGAATTATTCTGAGAAACCTCCACGAGTGCGGTTCACATCAAAAGTATTTCATCTGAATGTGTACAATAACGGCACGTTATGTATGGATATCATCCAGGATGCTTGGTCTCCTTGTCACAATGTGTCAACTATTTTAACATCTATCCAGTCTTTGCTGACTTACCCAAATCATGCTATATATATATATATATATATATATATATATATATATATATATATATATATATATATATATATATATATATATATATATATATATATATATATATATATGAAATTAAATAGGTTATTTTATTGTAATTAAATTTATTTAAGCTATATTGTAATGTGTTGCTTAAATTAAACTAAATTAAAAGATAATGCATTGTAGATTTGGATTTAAATTAATGCATTATTTTAATAATTAATTCTAATCAACTATTATATTGTTAAATTTTGTAAGTGAATACTTTAGTAGGAATTTGTATACATGAATATAGAAGCATGTACATGTGGACGGGTATATGCATATGCATACATTACAATGAGTATTAGCATGAGTATATGCATGAGCATATTTAGTAGATGCATATGCTAATGCGAATGCATATATGAGCATGAGCATTAGAGTATATGTTAGTATGAATTTATAGGCATATGTAACATGTATATGAATGTTTTTAGTATGTATATATGAATGTAAATGATTTTTTGAGATATACTTATGTTCCTAATGTTTCTTGTAGACATTAAAAGAATAAGTGTCTGAAGAGCATTGTAAAAGAGAAGAATTCAACAATCCAGAGATCCATCAACTTAAATCAAACCATAGAAATTATCTTTGATTAAGCTATTTGTATAGGAATCACTAGATTTTAGTAACCTTTTAGATAAATTACATCATTTAGAAAGATTGATTTATAGCATTGTAAACATCTATTATTGTCATTAGCATTAATTCAATTTCTATTCCCATATTGTTGATGTCTTCTGAACATACAATTGAATCTGAAAGTAACGCAACTTTAGAAGTCGAAGTAGAAGTAGTTAAGGACATTATTACACACGAATCTTTAATATCAGTATCTCATGATTATTGTCTTTCTAGGTTTATAACGTTATTTTCGATTGCATCTTCATAACCTCAAGATAGTAAAGATTCATTTCCACCACCTCTAATTAGAAGTACGCAACCTCAGCATATTCAAAACCAAGAAGACAAAATTATAAAGGAAAAATAACTGAGGAAACCTTAATATTACGTTCACCTCAAGAAGCTATTGATAGGTATAGGGAAGCTCAACCATACAATCCTTAGAAGTATAAAGTGATAAGCTTACCTATTAGACATTTCTTCGATTTTTCAATTATTTAGAACTTCATTTACCTTAGACCTAAAGAAAAATATACCTAAAACACTTAAGATTGTCTCAAACACCCTGCGTGTGCCGAGGGATATAGCAGTTGACTGATCCACTAGCCGTGTGTCCGCAACTTCCCGACAACGTTTGAAGCCATTCGATGATAATCATGGACGAACACGATTGAACAAGCTTTTTCTGGTAGTAGAAGACAAAACAGACCATCACATCACTTGTAAGATGTGGGAAAAAGGAAGATAGAGAGTGTAAACGTTCGATTTGCGCTGGGAATTCTGGTAGAAAACGACAAATGAAGCCTCACATCACCCGAGTTCTTATCATCCATTGGATGCTTATAGATCGAACGAAAGAGATTGAAACACGATTCAGCTTGGCTTGGATTTAAGAAGAGCCGTTGGATCCTTTGGTGATCTAATGGCCTTAAAATGAAGATTCCATCTATTTAATGCCATGGCTTGAGAGCCACTAGATTCATTTTCTCATCCAATGGTGGACAAAAAAAGGCGCATTCCCTTCTTTCTTTCAAGCTCCATCTTCAGATGTCCTAAATATCCAACGGCCCAATTGAAATCAAATTCAGTTGGAGAAATTCAAATTTTGCAGCCCATGAAACCACTAAGGGAGGATTTCAGTTGTTTGACTACTCCAAACCAAAGGAAACCTAGGCCTAGCCTAGTTCATTGAGGCTCTAGACTGTGTCCTCCACCCTTCTCTTATTGGTCCATCACTAATCACCCCTTAATCTAAAAGGCCCATGCAGGGTTCATTTTTTTCCCTAATGAATGCATTGAGCAATCTAGCTTCTATCAAGTCTAGCTTTCCTCAAGTCCTCTCCTCATTGGAGATTTGACCACGAAAAGCCATTCCAATCTTTGGATTTGATCAAATCCAAGTGTAGTTTGGTTTTATCCTAAGTTTCTTTCTCACAACTGTCGATGACCCGTCCCTTGTTGTACCATTTGTCCACAAGGTCCTCCACCATATTGAAGTCACCGCAAATAAGCATGTTGTGGGGAAGCGAGTCCAAGGAGGCCCCAGTGTCCAGTCTCTCCATTGCTCGTTTGGGGCATACATAGAAACTAACGTGAATCTAAAGGGGGCACCGAAGGAAACAACAATCCACCGATGGCATTGATCTTCAATGGAGTTCTCAAGCTTTTCAAACCAGAATTGATTTATACCAATTACCATTCCATCCGACCCCTGGGGATGCGACATCCAAATCCAGACATGGTCCGGCATACATGTCTAAGACATTTATGGAGGTCTACTCCATCATTTTTAGTCTCTTGAATACAAATAAATTCAGGGTTTATGCAGATGTCACAAAGCCGTTGACCAATGATGGTTGCTCTTGAGGGGTCAGTCAACCCCGTAGCATTTAACGAGATGATGTTCATTGTCGTAGGTTACCCACTTTGCGGGAAGGGGCCTTATCCTTTCTCCTCTTGGATTCATCTTTCTTTTTTGTTGGGAGGGAGTCCCAAATTTGTAATATGTTCTTGTGGGGGCTTTTCCACGGTAACTCAATAGGTTGTTTTCCCATGCAAGAGGCCTCGTGTTGGAATGTACTTGACACCGTTTCCAGAATAGTCGATCCAATGATGGAACTTTCACTATCCATATTGTCTTCGTTACTAGTGGTAAAGCCATCTTCTTTGCTTGTAGTGTAGCCCTCCTTATTGGTTTCTTTGTTGTTAGAGATCTCTAGGGTTTTGTCGCTCTCTCAAAGTGGTTCCTACTTGGGTAATCAAGTTCATTAATCTCCTTTTATAGATTGCAATACAAGTTGTTTGGGGGGTATCTAGAATATGGTTCCTCTCAGAAGTCTCCCTAGGACTTCTTTTCCTTCTTCTTTTGACTTCCATAAACCCATCTGAGTCACTTTCTAGGTTTTAGGAGCCCTTAACTTTCTCTTCATTTGTCGTGTGATTCAAAGACCCATTGTTGTCTTGAGTTTTTGTGGATGCTTCTTGTTTTTGTTTGCTTTTCGGTCTTAGTGGGCAATGTTTGATCGTATGGCCTTGTTGGCCACAATGAAAACATGCGTTAGGTAGGTTTTTGTAATTAACGTCCCGGAACCCTTTGCCTAAGTCCGCTTTGATCTTTGATGGAAGCCGCATGCTGAAGTCAACCTCGACACAGATTTGAGGGTGCCACGGAGCCTTGAAAGAGTGCCTCGCACCTTCATTAATGAGTCCTACATCCTCCCGTGAAGCTAACGGCTTTTCGATTGGAGAAACCATGTCTCACACAAAGTTGTACAAGAAGTATGACAGGTTAGTGAGCTCGACCTAGAGAGGGTAGTGGAGAGATTTGAATTGTCAGGAATGAAATCGGGGAACCATTTGAACAGGCATAGGGTCGCCCACTCGAGTTGCCAAGTTTCAACACTGAGGGCTTGGAACGCCATATCTTCATTCTCAAAGACTAGCAACATATGATTAGTTGGTAAGAACAGACACTTGCTAACAATCAACCCGTGAGGGAACTACTCATTTCAAAGTCACTGGTGCATGGCTTCCCTTGTGCCTTTAGATCTTCCGATTTAAGTTCAATACTTTATATATATGGCTTCCCTTGTGCCTTTAGTTATCTATTCCACAAAGTTACATTGTGCTTTTGTGCCTTTAGTTATCTATTCCACAAAGTTACATTGTACTTTACGTGAAGGAGTATTCATATGCGAAACCTAAAGCTTGACTTTAATATTTCAAGTTAGATTTCCTTCCAACGTTTATACATCGAAAGAAGTTGCTTATGAATGTTCCATGATTAGCACCTGACAATTCATGATCTTACAACATTATGAAATGGTTTCCCAAATGGCTTTGATACCAAACATGGTCTAACTAACGTTCTTTCAGTTTTCTTCACTAGAACCGCTTTATCTTATCTAAATGTCTTAAAATTAAGAGAGCTATTCATATCTTGAGTTTTTTTTATATGCTTAGAGTGCATATTGTATTACCTGAGTTTGATCTTGTCACCCCGTGTGCGCTCTATCTCGGGCAGTTGACCTGATCCTCCAACCGTCGATTTCGCGCTGTCGGGTCATGGAGATGCTCGGATGTTGGATCAGTTCATCCGCCAAAATTGATCGGCACACGGGGGTGTCTGTAGCAAACTCAGGCTTATGGAAATAAGGGTTCTAATGTCAAGCAATTTAAATTACCTATTTCTATGACTGAATCTATGATCTTCTTATAAAATTTAAATAATTTAAGTGGCTATGGACCATAAGGACGAGCAGCCCTATATCTAGCAACAGCTTCCAGATATGATTTTAAAACTAGTGACTCTTCTGTTAAGCGTTCCTTAATGGTTTCTTCAACTAAATTATCAGTTAAGCTAGGGTTTTCTGGTCTATCTAGAGTTGGCGGAAAATTTTCAACAGTTGGATTATCAGGAAATTCTGGTGGAACTATGGAAAATAGAGTTAAAAATGTATTTTAACAATGGTTATGTGAGGAAGAAATCAATGATTCCTCAGTAATCCTATTTTTAATTATCTCATCTACAATATTTTCATTAGAGCTAGTTGATTCAGATGTGACTCTAACTTCATTACTTTTCGACTCCTCAAAAGACATCAAAAATAAAAAAATATAATAAATTAATCAAATCGATTTTTGACAAATGCTCTTGCTAAAGCTACACTACAAAGAACCAGAAATCTATTTCTACAGCACGATCAACAGAACTAGCAGCGTCCGAAATTGGATCAGTTCTTTCTTTAATTCTGCCTGTGCGTTCAAGAGTCATCAGGTGGAGAGAAGAGTTCCTTTTTATCTCTCTAGGAAGATCAAACGAATGTAAAATTTTGTTCTCTCTCTATGATGAGATGCACAGACATGAAGATGAAGGAAAATGAAACAAAAAGAGGAAAAGAAAATCTACGTAAAAAAGAACATTAAGAATAATTCAATGAACATACACATATATATATATATACATAGAGAGTCTTCCTTTTACCACTCTTTTTGTTTTTACTTTAGTCTCTCATCCACACTTTAGCCCACACATCTCCACCACACTTTATTTAACTTTTCTCTCTCAACCTCTCTTTTATTACCCTCACTCACACACCATCCTTTCTACCATTCACTTTTTCCACTTTAATTGCATAAATTACTCACTCCACTCTTTCACTTTACTTTAATTACACATCTTCTATGCAGCATTCTTTAAATTCATACTCACACACACCACTAATGAATTATCCACTTAATTAATCATTTTAATTTAATTAACCTAATTTTCATAATTAAATTATTCATTTAATGTAAGCTTAGTTTAAGGTTTTAATTAGTTCAATACCTTAGTATTTATTCTTACACACACAATTAAATTAATTAATTAAATCATATTTTAATTTATAATAAATAAGTGTTCAGTTTATAGATTAGTTTAATTAAATGTCAAATATTTTAATCCTTTAAAACACATCAAACCCCTAAAATCCTTTTGAAAACCATTCATTAACCCATTGAAACTTAAATAAACCCTAGCATTAACCCATTGGAATCTTTTGAGACCCTTTGGATTAACCCTATCGACGTAAAATCATATGAACTTATGAAACCCTAGGGTTGTATACCCATGTTTCTTGCATGTATGAATATTAAAAACTCATTAAATATGTAATTAGGGTAAACCCTAATAAGAACATATGTTCTTCTTCATCATTCGTACCTGTAAACACTTCAAAAGTAGTTAATTCAACCCAAAACAACTGATCAACAGTGATATAAAAGAGGTTTAGAATTCACCAATAAAATATTTTAATCTTCCTGGTCGTCAACTGGAAGATGCAAATCTTCTCGACATCCACTGCCACCAAACCTGCACATCGTCTCGATGGGCCAACTTGCAGATTAAGGGAAGTAGCATTTTCAATGATTATCCTGAAATTAAATCATAGAAGAGCATCAATTCTTTTATAACTATATTTTAACTTATCAAATTTTCAATCTTTTCTACAACATGCACATGAAGTTTATTTAAATTCAATCTGGTAATGAAAACATATTAAATTATAAAGTTAAACTATTAACCTGTTCAGTTAACAAACATTATTTAAATTTCATCCATTTATAAACTTTGCAAAGATTAGTATGAAACAGAATTCATTTTCATCCACTCAAATGCAGGTTTCGTCATATATATGCATTCACATATGTGCAATCAAGCATGCCAAAGAAATCTACTAAATCTACTCGTACAGACATCCGCCTTGTTTGCCCAATTTTAATCACTAGATGTGTTTTCCACAACTAGTTTTCTTCATACAAATATGATGTAAACTTCATGTCGATAATAAGTGTAAATACCTTTTTGGGATGAAAGAAGGTATAACTTCCATATCAATATTCTTTTTTTTTAATTAATTCGCAAGTTTTTTGTTTTGAAGGGGAAAGGCTTAACCCCTTAATCTGAGCTAAGGATCTAGATGCATGTACAAGAAAGACCTAGGTTTTCACAGAGAAGAATCATGCAACAATATGCTCCTACACATATACAACTACTTTCATGATCTGAAATGAACTACAAATCCTTCTATTCATAACAAATCTCACTCAATCTATAAATTTAGAAAGATAAACCATGCCTGTTTTTCCTAGTATGGTTAAATAGATTCCTTTATAAAATAAAATTCTTCATCCCAGATTTTATAAATTAATTTTTATTTGAATGCAAATAAAATACATAAATCAAAATTTTAAGACAAAGAAAAAATACGACCTAAAATCAACTTCATCTTCAATTTGCTTTATCTTCATTGTTAAATTCATCTTAATTTGATCTTCAAAGACCTGTTAAAAATAAAACAGCAACAGCTAGACATACAAAATTATTTAATTTTATAATCAAATATTCTTCTTCTTTCTTGCAAAAGAAACCCACATTAAAGAAATTCATTCATACATAAATTAATCATGCTCTTCATCATACATTACTTCATAAGTTTCATCATCTCTTTGTTTAAATAATTTAATTCTTTTACCTGCAATTAAGTTCTTAAGAGGAGTACCATCTAGTTCACGTAAGGCATACGTTCCATTATCATAAACTTTGACCACCACATAAGGTCCAAACCAACACCTTTTTAGTTTCCTACGAGCATCATACTGAGAATCAAACGTACTATCATAAATTAAAACCCAATCATTAATTTGTATCAGCTTTGGCCTTTACATATGTGATTTATCAAAATACTTCTTGTTCTTAAGTTGAGAATCTTTTAATTTAACTATAGCTTCTTCTATTCTTTCATTCCCTTCCTCTAGTTGTTGAATTCTTAGAGCTAATAAATCTTCAGTAGACAAATTATCTTCCCATGGTAGAGTAGTCCAAGTAAAGATTTGAGTATGCACAGGGAAAATTGGTTTTTGGCAGTACATTAACTCTACCGGCATATATCCCGTTGTTCTAGTGCAGGTCATTCTATCAACCCACAATGCAAATGGCAGAAATTTTGGCCAACTCTTAAGTTCTCCATTGCAAGATTTAGAAATTGCTTTAATAATAGGAGAATGCCCTCGTTCTATCTTCCCGTTAGCTTCAGGGTTATAGGCAGTAGTAAGAGCTAAACGAATTCCATGCCTAGCAAAGAAATCTCTAGCCTCTTGCGCATCTAATTCTCCCCTATCAGCCACTACCTTTTCTACATAACCAAATAGTGAGATTACATCTTCAAGAAGAAATTTACATACATTAAAAGTTGTGTTAGATCTTAGAGCTCGGCCTTCAACATGGTTAGTAAGATCTTCTCATGCAAGAACTATATATCTCATCTTATCGATACCTTTGGGCATGGTCACTAAGTCTACTACCCACTTACAATGGATGCATGGTGGATAGGTAGGATGTAACAGATCCCTATGCTTGACTGATGAATGAATCTGACATACGTCACTAGAATTCACATAATTTTTAACAGTAACATAAATGCCTGGCCACTAGTATCCTTCTCTAAATTTTTCATAAGTAGCTACGAATCCTTTATGTCCAGCCCATAAAGTATCATGCATGCTCTTCATGACTTGCATCTGAAGATTCTTAGTACCTAGTACTCTTTGTGGCAATCTAATTTTTCCCCTTGCATGTCTCCAAATTAGACCATCTTTGAGGAAAAATTTGAAAGCTCTTTTCCAAATATTCCTAAATCTATTTGAAGACCATGTAGGTTCTTTAACCAAAGTACTAAGATACTTCCCAATATCTTACCACTCTCCTTCATATTCTTCAATATTAAAGTGTTCATATACGTATGCTTTAGAATCATAATTAATTGCATTTATATCTAATTCTGTTTCTTTCTCATTATCAAATCTAGCTCGAGAAAGCATATCAACAATAGAATTAGATTTTCTTGCAATATGTATCAAAACAGGATTTATAAACTTGATGTATGAAATCCATCTAAGCATGGCAATGTCAGGTGATGAACAATTTGTAATCATTCCGATCAGAGGTAGGAAATCTGTCTCTACAATTACATTTGCTCCTATAAAATATTCTTTATCAGATTTTAATGCCGTGACTAAACCCCAGAGTTCTCGTTTAATTTGCGGATAGTTTCTTTGCATTTTGTGTAAAATCTTAGCTCCAAATCTCACAACATACCTTTTACCCTCTTCGTCATCCTGACCAATAACCCATCCTATACCTATAGGACTTGTATCAAGAGTTAAAATAATAGGCTTCTGATTAGAATAATCTACTCGCTTTAAAACAGGAGATTCAAGAAGTAATTTCTTTAACTTTTTCATAGCTTTCGAGTGTTCTTCAGTCCAAAGAAACTTTTGATTCTTCCTTAGCAAAGCATAAAGACAGTTAGCAACATGTGCATAGTGTGGAATCCAAATGGAATAAAACACACAAGCACCAAGGAATTGTCTTACCTCACTAATATTGCTACATGTCTCAAAAATCTTGTTTATGGCGTCAACCTTAGGTGGATATGGCCTCCGATCGTAATATCCACATAAATGGCCAACTATAAGTACCTCATTGACACCAAAAACAGATTTCTGAATGGAGAATATGAGACCAACCTCTTCAAATCTCTAGAAAATCCTTTCACAGTCAGAGATATGATCTACGACAAATTTCCTACAACCAGAAGAATCTAAAGATTCATCTTTCGCATCCTCAATACATCCTTTAATAGGAATGCCATCTATAAACGGCATGGCTATATTAGGAATGAAGTCATGTAATACAGAATTCATGGCGTTCATCATATGTGCTACTGAATTAGTAGCTCCTTGCGGCAAAGTACACATACGAACTAAGCCTAAAGGAGTTGTCATGGTCGTAATGTCTCTACTTTCAATAGCAAGCTGAAATTGATCATAGCCAGAATACAAGTCTCCCATTGAGTAAATGGCATGACCAGCGAAGGCTTTAGCGAATTCTCCTACAATGGGGATAGTACCTACATTCCTAATAGTAACCTTGTTTACAGGCTGTAAATCCTGTATGAATCGTAACTTGCCATTTTTCTTTGGAATAGTAAACCACCTATTTGAGTAGGGTGTAGATGAGGGCTCAAGAATTCGCATGTGAATCTTTTCCTTGAGAAGCCTCATTAACTCTGGTAAATGGGCTTTTGAAACAGGTATGGGACAAAGATTCCATGGAATGTGAGGCACCGTGAAGATAATCATTGGTGGAACAATTTGTGGGTCTGCACAGCCTATCTCATGGGATGTAAAGAAAACGCCTTTCCATGCTTTCTAATCACTCTTTGAAATAATTCTCGTTCCGCGGGTAACAAAAAATTATCATCATTCCCTATCATGATTAGTTTTAAAGTTTCGTCTGTGAAGGTATGACCTATATTTGTGTGCTCTCTTAAATAAGGATCATTTGTAACTTGCCTAAACTTCTCTTCACTCTCTCTTGGTAAAGGTTGGGCAATCGGTTTAATTTTTTTATCAATAGTTTTATATTTTGTATTTACTTTTTGTTCCTTACTTTTTTCACTCATAACAAATTTAATAATAAGATCATATTCTTCAATAGGATTTAAAAGTACAAATCTAAAAGTTTCTGTTTCATGCAAAATGTTTTGAAGTTCTTCAAACAATGAGTTTGAAGATAAAGTTTCAATTATGTTTTCAATGTGTTCGTCAGAAGAAATGAGTCCTTTATCTTCATAAAATTTTTCATAATGTTTTATATTTTTTTTAGGAATTTGTTTATAATGACTGAATTGCAAATACGATGAAGGGAAATATAAAGCAAAACTATCTAAAGTATCTACAGATGGCTGGGAGACATCAATCCAAGAACCACTGTTGTCTCACTCAACAGTGGCATCTAGGCAAAATTTTGATCATAATAAGTTCCGAACTCACGAAGAGGCATATGATCTTCACGTATCTTTTCATGAGAACGGATGGGCATCTTTCTAATTTGCTCCCTATTTCGTACATCGTTTGGGCTGACTATCATAACTTGGAGTGATTGTAGATCATCTTTAGATCTAATTCTTGCATATGCTGAGCCATCATCCATTACTTTAGTCTCCATTCTAGCTTCGCATATAAATGGCTGACCTAAGATAATTACATAAGAGCAGTTGTCTTGAATGAAAAAGTGGAATGTTTTCGAGATTCCACCTATCATTAGGTATGTTGGCACATGCTTGTAGGAGTGATCCACAACCATTGTCTGCAGTTCTCATTATCCAGCCGTGATTCTTATCAATAGGCCATTTAAACTTATCATATAATTCTTTCAAAATCACATTGATTTCAGACCCAGAATCAATTAGGGCTAAAGCAGAATATGATCTCTTCTGATCACCTAAGTTAATTTTAATCTCAGGTGTGCCCCTTGCCCAAAAACTTTTCCTAAAATCAGTCTCTGAGTTTTTGGTTTCGTCGTCTGGTACAATCGGCCCTAAGAAATTTTTGTTGACATTACAGGTATTGTTTTCTTCATCCTCCGAGTCAGAAAAAAGAGCTTCATGAATCAAGTGAGTTACATCGGCAACATCCTGCATCTCTACCTCTTGTGACAGAGGGAATCTCTTCCTCTTAATTAGTTTAATAAAATTTTCCTTAAATTCAATTTTTGCTATTGAAAAGATTTGTTCTAAGGTCATTGTTACCGCACTTTTTAATAAAATGTCATACAAGATCTCCTTTGAATCAACTTTTTGTTCTAATTCTGAAATAAGAATAGCCTTTTGGAACTCGTTTCGATTTCTTCTCTGGTTTCTCTACAGTTTGTTTTTCCGTTCTAGGAATTTCCTCTACTTTTTCTGATGTTTGAATTGGCTCATTAATCACAGGTTGTTTACCCTCCTTGATTTCTTTTCTTCGCTGTTCATTTGTTTTAGAACTTTCGCCTTGTTCAAACTGACCTTTCTTAGGCTTCGGCTCATCTCTCATCTTACTTCTAGTCATTTGTTTGCCTGATTCATTTGTTTCTTGCTCATCATCCCTCTTTCTTTTCTCTTCAACGTTCGCAATATGCGAATATATCAAGAATTGATCGACAGGAGAGTTCCACGTAGTTTTCTGCATAATTTCATCTCTAGCCTTTATTAAAGCTTCAATTGAATAGTTCCTCGTTTCTCTTGTTTGCTCAGAATCAGAGTCGCTATCTACATATTCTAGTTTAACAGCAGAAGCAATTTTCTTGGCCTCAGAAAGATTTTCATACAGCTTCTGCATCGCTCCTTTTCCCCAATTTGCAGCTAAGGGTAAATGTGTTCTATAATCGCACAATCGCTTATCAATATCAACTACAAGTCTTTTTTCTTTGGCATCCTTCAAAGCTTCGCATGTATAAGTAATGATCTGTGGCATCGCACCAGATACATCGCCTCACATTGGAATTTCTCCTTTCATTGAAATTCCTTAGGTTAAATGCTTGAGGAATTGGTTGTGGTATAATTGGAGGATTAGGAGGTACCAAAGGCGGATTAGGAGGTACTAATGGATGATTCGGAGCTACGAATGGTGGATTAGGAGCGCTTACTGGTTGAGGATAGATAGTCGGATGAGCTTGCATTGTAGGTTTATCTTGTAAGTTTAATGCATACACCACATTCTCCAAAGCCGATACCTCTTTCGACATATTCTCGTGCATATGCATCAAATTGTCCAACTTGTTAAACAAAATCTCAAATTGTAACTCGGTTGGTACTCTAGATGTGGATGTTGTAGGCTCAACTTTTGAATCTATATGTGTATCCCTAGTTGCCTGAATAGGAGGAAAACTGGAAGATGGTTGAGACATTGAATCATAAAGGAGTGTTTTACGTTGCTTCATGTGAGCAACCACCACAACCACAGCTTTCACTACACCCTAGTCATCTGTAAGCCCATATTTCTTTCCCGGTTCTTCAAGTCTACGCTCAACCTCTACCCTTATATCTGGGGTCAAGATTTTAAGGAAATATAAAACGATATCTAGGGTAAGGGCAACCCTATCCTGTTCAGGTAATTGAGAGAATCTTTTCATAAATTCGCTATGGAGTTGAGTTAAAGAAATGTGAGGCTTAGGAGAACTAATCAATTTCATAAAGCCCTCTCTACTGTGTTGACTATAGTCTTCTAAGTAAAATTCCTTATGTAGCTCTTTTCTAAACTCATCCCATTCCTTATTGTCGTGTAGTTCCATAATAGCCTTAACCGTGCCGATGGCTAGTCTACCTAAATATGATTTCCATTTCGTATCAGGCAAGCCATGTAACTTGGCTAATTCCTCAAATGTATCTAAATAATTTGTAACATTCATACCAGTGAATTTCCCTTTATCTTTTAATAACGTTTCAACTACTTTCTGACCCTACGTCCCATGCACCATGTTTTGAAATAGTTCATCCATTTTTGTAGTTTGATTTGATCTAGCTTGAACAATCCTAACAATATCTTGAACTTTTCTCGTTACTCTTTCCTTATGCTCAGCTACTAATTCTGAAATTCCGTTAGAGTCCAATTTGATAAGCCTTTAAATATACCAATATGTTGCAAATAAACCTATGATTAACGCTTAACCTATGATTAACAAACAATTGCCTTTAACCTATACCAATAATTTACCCTTAAACAAAATTTTTCATGCAAGATTTTGAGAGTAAAAGAAATTATACCAACGGCTCGAAGATGAGGCTCAAAATAGTGCTTTTGTGAAATTCAATACATTTATTGATTGTAATCAAAGCCTGAATACATCTTTTGCTAAAATGGGTGCAAACATTTGTTCTTCATTTGTTGATGAAAGGGGTGACGAGAGGAGGTTCGCCTACTTGCCAATCTTCGTGGAGGCGCTCAGGTCAATAGACCAGCCCTCGACACTGAGAAGATTGCAAGTTCACGAGATTGTCACCGCTTCTAGGGATGAAGACGCAGCTCCACCAATGTAGAATCGCCATACTTTTCGACTCCTCAAAAGACATCAAAAATAAAAAAAATATAATAAATTAATCAAATCGGTTTTTGACAAATGCTCTTGCTAAAGCTAAAGGTTCAATTCTAATACAAGATATATGTAAATATGGCTAACAAATAGATCAAATGAAAACTAAGGGAAATATAAGGTAAATTGTTTGTCTTCAATCTGTCGCTTCACGGTTTTCTTCACTTCAACTGCTCTTTAAATCTTCAATATTTATCTGAAAAAAAAAACATTAAAGATGTAAGTAAAGTTACAAGAAATCATAAACTTACAAGACATATACATATAACATTTTCATACTCATGGATATGTTTATGTATACATGAAAACATTTATATGCACTCTAATGCTATTTATCTTAATACATTCCCATGCTAACTTGCTAACGCATACTAATCGCCCTTTCCCATATTCATTCTCATGTATGCTTATAACATATATATCTCATGAATATGCACACACCCATACTTATGCTAATCCAAGCACTTAGATGACTATGCATATAACTTGCTCACATGCATTTAGAATTTGTTTTATACATACATGCTCATTTTCATGCATACATATATATATATTTCCATACATATGCATATACATGCATACTAACCATAGCATTAACTATTATGTATAGGCACACACACTAACATATGCATTAATATACTCATTTATATATTCATCTAACATATGCTCATGCTCATTCATATGCACTCTAAATCATACACATTAAAGCTTCATACATCAATATGCTAAATACCTAGAAAAGGAACTAAGCAATGACAAATGAAATAAATAAATTACTTAATTAATTAATAATCAATTCCATTATTAATTTAACTTTATTTCTCTCTCTCCTAACTCTCTCTCTCCTCTCTCTCTCTCCTCTCTCTCTCTCTCTCTCTCTCTCTCTCTCTCTCTCTCTCTCTCTCTCTCTCTCTCTCTCTCTCTCTCTCTCTCTCTCTTTGCGCTGTCATGCACTGTCTAACAGAAGCCGCCATGGAGGGAGGTGAGAAATTTCTCTCTCTGAAACTCTCTCTTTCTCTCTTTCTTTCTCTCTCTCTCTCTCTCTCTCTCTCTCTCTCTCTCTCTCACTGTGCTGTCGCGTGCTATCTGACAGAAGTCGCCATGGAGGGAGGTGAGAAATTTCTCTCTGAATCTCTCTCTCTCTCTCTCTCTCTCTCTCTCTCTCTCTCTCTCTCTCTCTCTCTCTCTCTCTCTCTCCGCACACTGCCGCGCGCAGCTTCGTGGAGACTGGAGGAGCCTAGAGGAGAACTTTGTGTTTTAATTTAATTATCTCTTGTTCAAAACGTCAGAGATCTCATCTCTCTGCTCACTACAGGTGCCGCCACTCTTCCAGGTGCGTTAGATTGCAGGCATCCGTCAAGCCACCTCTCTCGTCTACATGTACAGGTGCACCTCTCTCTAACTTCATCAGTTCTAACATGGAGCAGTCCACCGGCCTCAAACTCTCTCTCTATCTCTGCCGCATCTAAAGCGCATCAACAGTGCCATGCTCAGAATCAGAAATATCAGAAGAATATAACTCTCTCTGTGCAAGAAATCAATGATAGCCATGCTTCGTCTTCTCTTTCTCTACCCAATGGAGTTCATGGCCTACACGCAAGCTCCTGCCCATGTGATTACTTAGAACATGACTGACATACTCATCAGAAAGGATATTATGGATAGGTACATCAGATTGTACAGAACGAAGCTCGAAGAGAACTCGAATCCTATTCTTATAGCTGTTCAATGCTCATTCCTAATGCGTTTCTCTCAATTCATCACAAAGACACGAACACTACGAAGAACTAGAAATCTATTTCTATAGTACGATCAGTAGAACTAGCAGCGTCCGAAATTGGGTCAGTTTTTTCTTTAATTCTGCATGTGCACTCAACAGTCATCAGGTGGAGAGAAGAGTTTCTTTCTATCTCTCTAGGAAGATCAAAAGAAAATAAAGTTTTGTTCTCTCTCTACGATGAGATGCACAGACATGGAGATGAAGAAAAATGAAACAAAAAGAGGAAAAGAAAATCTACCTGAAAAAAAAACATTAAGAATAATTCAATGAACATACACATATATATATACACAGAGAGTCTTCCTTTTACCATTCTTTTTGTTTTTACTTTAGTCTCTCATCCACACTTTAGCCCACACATCTCCACCACACTTTATTTAACTTTTCTCTCTCAACCTCTCTTTTATTACCGTCACTCACACCCCATCCTTTCTACCATTCACTTTTTCCACTTTAATTGCATAAATTACTCACTCCACTCTTTCACTTTACTTTAATTACACATCTTCTATGCAGAATTCTTTAAATTCATACTCACACACACCACTAATGAATTATCCACTTAATTAATCATTTTAATTTAATTAACCTAATTTTCATAATTAAATTATCCATTTAATGTAAGCTTAGTTTAAGGTTTTAATTAATTCAATACCTTAGTATTTATTCTTAGACACACAATTAAATTAATTAATTAAATCATATTTTAATTTATAATAAATAGGTGTTCAATTTATAGATTAGTTTAATTAAGTGTCAAATATTTTAATCCTTTAAAACACACTAAACCCCTAAAATCCTTTTGAAAACCATTCATTAACCCATTGAAACTTAAATAAACCCTAGCATTAACCCATTGGAATCTTTTGAGACCCTTTGGATTAACCCTATCGACATAAAATCATATGAACTTATGAAACCCTAGGGTTGTATACCCATGTTTCTTGCATGTATGAATATTGAAAACTCATTAAATATGTAATTAGGGTAAACCCTAATAAGAACATATGTTCTTCTTCATCATTCGTACCTGTAAACACTTCAAAAGTAGTTAATTCCAACCAAAACAACTGATCAACAGTGATATAAAAGAGGTTTAGAATTCACCAATAAAATATTTTAATTTTCCTGGTCGTCAACTGGAAGATGCAAATCTTCTCGATAGTGCCGACAATGTTCTTGTTTCGGAAGATCAATTGGGCCTATGAAGTCTCCCCATTGCACCATGCCTCAATCATCCATTTTGCCACACATTTGTTAGCCATGCACTCGATGTCCAAAATTCCTATCCCTTTGGCTACTACAGATGGACCATTTGATTTTAGGCATCCCCTCCTGTTGTGCTCTCCTGTCCAAAGGAAGTTTCTGCAAATACTTACGAGTTTCGAAAACTCTAGCTCTTTTGGTCTCCAACAAGAAAGGAAGTAAATGGTCGACAAAATGAGGAACATGTTAATAACCATTGCGCAACCCACGAGATTGATTTGCATACCTCTCCAATAGTTTAGCTTGCTTTTGAGTCTGTACAGGACCCAGTTCCACCACTGCTCCAACGAGATATCAAAGCCCAAGGGAGTCCCAAGAAGCCAAAAAATTTAACCTGGAGGAATGTTTTGATAGCCATGTTCAAAAAGTAGGTCGGGTTGAATCCCGACAATAGCTCTGAAAGCGATCTTTAAGAGGTTGATTATGGATCTAGAGGCTTTGCAGAAAGTATCCAGGCACCACCAAAATGTCTCTAGAATGATACACTCATTGTGGGAAAATGCATTTATATGGTCGGCAAAACATCACATGGTAATCTAGCCATGGTTACAAGGCAACAAGAGGCCTTTGATATTACCAACTTCCACCTATTTTTCCACTAGCCGACTAAGCCCTTCTCTGGTGATGGCAAAGAGGAGGGGCGCTAACAAGCACCCTTGTCTAATTAATCATTTTAATTTGATCGCCCTCAAGAGATGGCCATTAACATTAATTTGAGTCGATGCATTTCCCAATAGGGTGAAAATCATCTTGGTGAATTTCTAGTTGAAACCGAGATCTTTAAGTGATTGCAAAATATAGTCCCGTTCTAGCCTATCGTAAGCTTTGTCAAAGTCGATCTTGAGGAAAACAACATCTTGTCTTGACTCCTCCATGAAGTCGAGACCTTCCCAAATATCAATTATTGTTTCCAATATTGACGTCCCCTTGACAAAACCTTTTTGGTCCTCGCTTAGCCAAAATCTCTAATGGCCAAAAATTCTGTTAGCTATGACTTTAGCAATGATCTTATATCCTATATGAAGCATTGTGATCAGATGTCAGTTCTCAATTCTATTATTTTCCCCTTTTTGTGGATTAGCTTGATGATGCCATTGTTGAGACAAGTCTGAAGCATGCCGAACTTGAGTGCCTCTTGCCAAACCAAACAAAGAGGGGTGGCAATCACCAACTTGAAGGACTTAAAGAACTCATTACTTAGCCCATCCAACCCCAGGATTTTCCCAGTGGGAAGGGAATCAATGACTTCAATGATTTCTTTTTCTGAGATAGGGGCATCAAGTAGGGGTTCAACGTTGTGTGGGATCCTATGAGAGGATTCCCTAGATATGGCCGCCATGCAATCCTATCTATGAGGGGAGAGGGGAGTCGAGATCCCCAAGAGTCTAGTAAAATGTTCTTCAATGATCTTGATATTTTCTTCTTATGTATTGCATACATCGCCATTTGATTCTAGCAATAAGGGGATCGATTCTCTGTTTTGTTTTCTTTTAAGAATATTGCACATCTCTTTGGTGAGCTTGTCGACTTTGCCAACCCACTACTCCTTAAAGAATATTTACAAACTTTTCCTTTGTATTTCTTCCTCGTATCTCATGTTATCCGGCCGCCAAATTGGCAATTGTAAAATTTGACTCTTATCGAACCGAAAGGTCGTTGCGTAGATGTCGCAACTTTGATTGATGTTGTAACCTTTTATATAAAGCAATGAAAAAGACACTTTCGGTGACGATCACTTGGATCACCAGACTGTTTGTCTGGGTGGTTGATCTGTAACGTTGCTGTAGTGTGCGTTTGAGTAAATTCTGAGTATTCTGTTCTCATCCCTGTCTTGTTTGTTTATCAGTACTTGTTCAGTAAAGATTGTGTTATGATAATATTCCTCTTAAGTTGAGTACGGAATCACGTTTTTGCTAAGTTTGTTACTGTGTGTTACGGTCATCTTTATATCGTGCGTTGGTCACTGTGAGTCTGTGTACGGTAATGTTTACCTTATGCATCGATTACTGAAAGAGTATTAATCTGTGTATGAGTTGGTACTCTGTGAGTGAACTATCATGTGAGTAAGTCTAGCAAGGAAGAGCCAGAGTTTTCTGTTAGTAAGTTGTATTAGCGGAGTTGTTTGGACGAACTGTCTTGTGAGGGAGTTGGGTGATTTGGGAAAATCAAGTATAAGGGCCTCTGTTTAACAGACCCCTTCCACTCCCAAGAACCTGAATAGATGTTTAAACGCGTCTCTGATGGCTAGTTCGCGTTTAACACTGGCACCGTCTGTGGGAATTGTGGCACCAAAGTGTTGCAATATAGTTGTGGGAAAGTGGCATCAGAGCGTTGTAAATTGATTGTGAGAAAGTGGTCATACATTGTAAATCGACGAGTAGTACGCAAAGTATTGCAAATATGATATATGCCGGTTACTCGTTCCGGTAAAACGTACCCGAAGTATAGAAGAAACGAATAGTATTGGGCGATACCTAATTTGCTAAGGACGCCCCCAAGCGCTAGAAGCGGAGATAACTTTAACCCAGTTGTCAAGGAAGCGAAGAACGATAGTAGCGATTCCGGTAGCATTCCAGTGAACGCAGCACAATTTTGACAGATTTCGGTGCAATTTCGGCACAGTCTCTCGAAGATATAGTAACTCCAGAGTCTACTAGGTCACAGTATGCAGTTAACTTAACACCATGTGGACAAGATTCGAGTTTGTCTGAGGATAGAAGTGTGTTGGCCAAAGAAATAAGTGAAGGTGAAAAAGTACGTTGTTTTGGTGAAATTTTGACAAATTTCGATGATATTTCGGTCCCAGTTACAGAGAGTTCACAGTTTCCCGGTGACGGTTTACTATTTCCTGGTGAATCTTCATTCCGGTCACCACTATTCAGAGTAAGCTTCCCTACATTTGATATCAAGGAGGAAGGTAGCTTATTTGAAGCTGAAATCCGAAGGAGATTGAACGATATTATCAAACTAGAAAGTGCACAAGCTGACGATACAGATTCCCACGGTCAAGAAATTCAACCTCGGAACTCAGGAGATAGTAACAATACAACAACAAGCACCATCATTGGACAACAACAACAACAATAACAACAGCAGCAGCAACAACAACAACAACAACATCTACTTCCACCTCGTCCCGTTCCGACAGGAGTTACCTACGCAACATTTGGTGGATTTCCAGGTGATGATCCTGATGCTCATGTACGAACTTTTGAAATTAGTTATGCAGTACTTAATCATCCACCTGATCCGGCATACAAGGCCATAGTATTTCAATCAACCTTAGTAAATGAAGCCGCCAGGTGGCTTACAGAATATGATATCAACCATTTTGGCACCTATGAAGCAGTAAGAGATGCATTTCTGTAGATATTCCGGCTAAAGAAGAACCCTGCCGAAATTTTTGATTACCTGCAAAACAATAGACAGAAGCTGAATCAAACAGTGCAGGAATATGCCACCCTATTCAGAACTCATTTGAGACAATTACCACTGGCCCATGCAAACCTACCGGATGATGTCATCACACAGTGGTTTATTAATGGTTTGACTCCGCAGCTTCGACATATTATGATCATTCGTTGTGTGGGAGCTATGACGCTAGATGTGGTTATTGCAATGGCTTTGCAGCTCCAGAATAAGGTTGGAGGTTTTACCAAAGACCTGGAATGGTTAAAATCTTGTAAAAATATTGCAGAAGATTTGATCAGACAGTTATACTACACCACGTGCAAGAACTCAGGGCATACCAGTGCCACTTGTGCCCTTAATCAGTTGTATTGTGCTATCTGCAATACCAACGGACATTCCACTGAAAACTGTGCCTATAATGCCAAAGTGTAGGGAACAGCAACAGTAAATGCAATTATACAAGAACCAGGATAGCCTGCCACCCACTTTGTACCATCTCAAAGGAGAAATAATGAGCAGCAAGGATACAGAAATTATAGAGGACAGATGAATACCAACTATAATGGAAATCATTGGCAGACAGGAATAGCACAAGAAGGTAATGCCTTGCCACCACCTCGCTGTCATTTTTGCCGTGAGTTTGGTCACATCAGAAGATTCTGTAAAGATGTAGCCGAATATGATCAAAGGAAAAAAGAGCGTCAGAACCCAATGACAAATATGGTTCATATCACACCAATAGAAACACAAGCTGCAGTAGTTCAAACCAGATCTCGTAAGCCACTGCAACCAGCAGCTAAAGTATTTGAACTAGGTGCTCGTGAGCAACAAAGAATGTATGAAAAAGCTAGTCAGTGGACCACCATAGAACCTCCAGTATTCCCAGATCCAATTCCGGTCACACAAGTTCCACTACCAAAGGAAAAGGCGCAGGAGCAAGAGGCAATCCTAGTAACCGATGCATCGTCTTCAGAATCAGTAAAAAGTACAAGGCAAGTAGATCAAGCATGGGAAATTCTATCCAAGGCGTCCATTACTCTTCCTCTTGGACAGTTACTGGCATTAGTACCAAGAGTTCGGCAACAATTCCAGCAGCAGTTCAGTTCTGCGTCTTCCTGCATTCCGGCAACAACGACAGTACAACCGAAAACTGACTCTATGGTGGATCATTCGGTCCCTTTAATCACGGTATGGTATAAAAATCATAAAATTACTCAAGTATTAATTGATGGTGGTTTCGGTGTAAACATAGCTACTGCAGCACTTTGTAAAAAGTTAGGATGGACCGAAATTGAACCTCTCGAGTTTTTTGTTAGAATGGCTGACCAATCCAGAGTCCACCCAGTAGGACTTGTACGGAATGTTCCAATCACTTTGCAGGGAACCACTTTTAAGATGACTTTCGTAGTTCTAGAACTACAGGAGTCTAGTCTTGATTATAACTTTCTTTTCGGCCGTCCTTGGCTGAAACAATCTAAGGTTATATAGGATTGGTCTGCACAAGAACTCACTTTCAAAGACAATAACCAAAAATATGTTGTAAAATTAGATGCTATTCAGCCCTGTGAACTCCATGCCAGACCTTATGTGGCAGAACCAGTTCATATGTTAGATGGTTTATCCGATGATGAAGAAGAAGAATTTTTTAAGAATAACATTGATTTAATTTCCTTAGGGACTGTTGATTTACAATCTGCTGTAGATCAGTGGAATCCGGCAGTTTGTACGGTGATGCCTGTGACCGAAGAAGTAGAAACAGAAAATACTACTACTAAGGATGAAACTGCTATATAGAAACTTTTACAATCAGTCGATGATTCAGAAAAACCTAATCAATTCTATGTTCCCGAAGATCAGTTGATCACATATAATTTAGGAGATGAAGTAAATCCACGACCTGTCAAGATAAAGGAAGGATTGGCTGAAGCATTTCAAGCAGATTTGATACAACTTATTCGTGAGTTCTCAGATGTTTTTGCATGGGATTACCGTGACATGAAAGGTTTGGACCCCCGTCTCTATCAGCATCGGGTCGTACTTAAACCAGAAGCAAAACCAATTAAACAACCCAGCTACCGGATGAATCCGAACTATGCAGCACAGGTAAAGGCAGAGCTTGATAGGTTATTAAAAGTTGGATTCATTGTTCCTTCGAACACGCTGAATGGATCTCCCCGATTGTAATCGTACCAAAGAAAAACAAGCAGCTCCGAATATGTGTCGATTACAGGAAATTGAATGCAGCCACCGTACCTGATCCATTTCCACTTCCATTTCTTGATACAATGCTGGATAGAGTGGTTGGGCATGAAATGTATTCTTTTCTTCATGGATATAGTGGTTATAACCAGGTTTGAATGGCTGAGGAAGATATACCAAAAACAGCGTTCATTACCAATTGGGGTGTTTTTGCTTGCACAGTTGTGGTTTGGATTAAGAAATGCTCCTAGTACTTTTCAACGATGTATGCAGGAAATCTTCTCCCCCTATCTTACTTCTTTCATGCAAGTATATCTAGATGATTTCTCTTTATTCGGTAAGATGGTAGCACACCTGTATCATTTACGGTGTTGCTTTGAGAAGTGTCGTGAAT
>CM035407.1:38270366-38292866 GCA_020310875.1 Ceratopteris richardii
GTTTGATGCTCACATATGAGCAAGACTTGAAGGGAGATGGAGATAAAGGACAAAGTTCTGCAATGTACATGAAGAACAAGAAGAAAGGAGATAAAGGTAAAGCAAAGGATGAAGAAGAGTCAACTTCTCAAGTTTATTTTGCAAGAGGTAAAGGCACTAGCAGAGGAAGAGCAAGAGGTTTTGGAAGAGGAAGAGGTAATCAAAATAACAACAAGAAGGCTTGCTGGATCTGTGGATTGAGTAAACACTTGGCTCATGACTGTTGGCACAACCAACAAGGATCAAACCAGAATCAAAACAACAATAGCAGAGGCAGAGGTGGAAGATATCAAAGTAATTTTCAAAGAGGTAGACAAAATCAAAGAGGAGGCTATGGTAGAGGTGGAGGAAGAAGTTGGGAACAGAATCAATCCTACAACACCACCTACTACAATTATGCAAATGATACATAGAATGAAGGTCATACATCATTGATGATGAACTCAATCAGCACATCAGACAAAGAAGATCTAAAGGTATTTTACATTGACTATGGATGTTCTAATCATTTTTCAGGAAATATAGAATTGATGTCAGAATTGGAAAAAGGTATTTCTAGTCATACAACTCAAACAGGTGACAATACAAGACATAGTGTACATTCAATTGGAAAAGTGAAATGCAAGAGTGGAGCAGATTTGCTAACCAATGTTTTGTATGTTCCCACAATACCTAAAAACTTGATTAGTGTGGGACAGATAGTTGAAAAAGGTTTTCAAGTCAGGTTTACAAATGAAGGAGTATTTGTTGAAGATCCAGAGAATGGATATAATCAGATTGTCTCTGGTAAGAAAGAAGGTAGACTTTTTACTTTAAGAGTACAAGGGAACATTGGTCAATCTTTGCTCACACATGGTGAAGGAGTGATTACAGAACTTGATCTCTGGCATAAGAGATTAGGTCATTTCAATGAAAGAGGAATTAAAGCTATGGTTGCTAATCAGTCTGTACTAGGATTACCAAATGTGCAGAATCAACGTATGGTTTATAAATGTGAAGCATGTCAGATGGGAAAAGCACACAAGTTACCATTTGAGAAGAAAGGATTCAAACATGATGGAGTACTTGAGCTCATTCGTACAGATGTATGGGGACCAACAAAAGAAGGATCTATCAGAGGCTCAAGGTATTGTGTTCTTTTCATTGATGATGCTACAAGATGGATAACATTATATGTTTTGAAGGAAAGATCAGAAGTGTTTGGAGCTTTCAAGCATTTTCATGCATATGGAGAGAGAGTCACAGGGCAAAAGGTTAAGAGACTGAGGTCTGATGGAGGGGGAGAATACTTCTCCCAAGAGTTCAATGATTATCTTTGGAATGTAGGTATTAAGAGAGAAATAAAGCGTTGTAAGAAAGCGTTCTTCACGTCATCATACAACCTAAAATGGTTAATATCATACTCCATCGACCATCGAGCTGCTTCATTCACCAAAGTCGATTGAAACACTATAGCCTTGTATGCTAGGTCCGCTGGATTATTCAATACTACATAGTTAATCTCGAAAGTATGTACGTGTTTATCACGATCATCACCAAGGAAGCTTCCAAACTTTGCATAGGTCACCCCCGTAGTGGAGGGTCTAGGGTGACCACCCTACTGTTGTTGTTGTTGTTGTTGTTCTTATTGTTGTTGCTACTGTTGTTGATGGTTTTGGTAATCTTCCATATCGTCCGGATTAAGATCTACTGGTTGTTAAGAATCTCTCTCAGAATCTCGCACCTCAAAGGAGTCTATAGGTTGATCTATTACACAACTATCTACCAACCCCTCCGATGGTAGTGATTCATTGATATTACCTAATTTTGCTGATTGACAGAGAGAGGAGAGGGAGAGGGAAAGAACCGACATCAACGCCATAGCTACAATCATCAGTGAAATACATAACATGCATTCTTAGGGCACGCAGTTCAAGAAAGTCCCAAAATACAAGAGCTACTCAAAAACACGTCAAAAGCCATTCGGGCGACAAAACAAGAGAGTATTTCATTGATGAAAAGCTATATTTATACAAATGATATGGCCTTAAAGGCTCTTCCCACTCAGGCCTTCTCCCAACCCTTCAACTAGACCTTAGTGCAAAATTGTGCCTCTAACACTGGCACGCACGGTGGACTTGAACTTCCACATCCCTTGATAAGTGATAACCCCCTCAGCAAGATGAAAATTACATGGGAACCATTTATAGGCTGGGAACCTTTATACAACATGTTATTCAACCAAAGAATTACATCAATCTTGAAGAATGTTTCAATCGGCGAACCTCCACATATGAAAATATGTATCCCATATCTGCCATCATCCATCACTCGGAAAATATAAAAAAAAGAAAATCAGTGAATGCTTCTGCCGAATCAACGCTACCTCACATTCACAATCTACATGGAGTGTTTCTGCCGACTTAACGCTACCTCACACTCGCTCATTACCAAAAAGAACACAAAGGAGTGCTTCTGCCGACTTAACGCTACCTCGCACTCGCATCATACTGTCTCATTCAGACTAACCATATTTCATGCAACAAGCCAAAATATAGAATACAAATTTTCATGTGATAGGGTTTCCATAACTCATACCGGTTCCATCAAGTCAAGTCCTCACATCAAGGCCAACCAAAGTCTAAAAAGATCCCAACCCATATACAATCGTCATATACATTTTCATAATGCTAAAGTAGTAGCACCGTTCTTGGAATAGAATAGTCGGATGTCATGCACGTAATCAATGTAAGAGAAACCTCTCAATCCAAAGTTATGTGTGCACACACAATTATGCTCTACCCTTATGAACAATACTTGCAAACCAAAGTGCATGGTTAGACCATGGTATGGAATGCAAATAAGGCTCATAATATATCCAAAACCAAGAGCAATGTAAGAGGCAAAGTGAAGTGCCTGGAACTTAATCCAAGGTTCACAAATACCACTCACATGACCCCTGATCTTGCCCTCCTATATGCATACATGTGGCTTCTTACATCATATCATCAAGTAAGAGATCTACAACTTTACATATATGAGGGTCATGGGCTCCAATGTCATCCTTTGCTCCACTTGTAGGTTCCTCTATTACTCCAGTTGTGTTGATCTACAATTGAGGGTTACAAACAATGCCATATATTGTAAAGACTCATAAAAGAAAAGGTAATTTTCCTTAAAGCAACTTCTTAGCGATACCATATGCACAAAATGAAGACATATCATCACAATAGAAAAATCGTGTGGCCATAAATATGACGCGGTGTAGTAAGAATATGTTGGCTTGTGCAACAATTGATGTATCTTAAAGTACAAAGTGCCAGAAAGCCACATGAACTATTAGCACATCCCTCACGGTGATGAAAATTAAACAACACCTGCTGGAATCCGGAGAACACGCCTTCGATCATAATCAGAATAGGAAACCAAAGATTATTCGGCTGGAGAAAAATGCGCAGATTGGAGCAGTACATATCTTCAGTATCAAATGTAGAAACCATGAATAAAATAATGAATATTTGTGTGTGCTGTGGGTTTTTCTGGTTTCCCTAATAGAATGACTACTGTAAAATACGATGTTCTGTGTAGATGCGCCATTCCATTAACATTCAGACAAGGTTATAAGCATAATTACAAACTGCGAAAGCAGATAACAACACCACAAGTTTTGGTTGGTCATGGATAATTAAGTTGCGCACTGTTAGCATACAAGGATAACACTGTGCGAGACAACGCCACTCTTGTAAACCATAAAACATATGAAGACAGTACGAATCGTATAGCATATCCCTGCAACAATGAAAGAGAGGGAGAGAGGCGCGCGTCATCGCCATATTACTCGTGCAAGAAAGACAGAGCGAGCCTTATCAAGAACAAGCAAGGAGTGCAAACTCCGCAGAGAAAAGAAAAGCAAAGTAGAACTTTATCCAGGAACTTCTCTTTCCCATGTCGGGCACCAGGAATCGAAGCGATAGTGCCTCTGTGAACCAATCGAACATACATAGATTAAATTAAAATCGTTGCGCATAATGACTATGAGCGATCTCATAACTACTAAATATTGAAGCGCGTAGCATCACCAGCCTGCACACAATTAAATCAAAACTAAAGTGTCGTGAAAAATGGAGTCGTCTTGTCGCGCACTCGTCACTCCTCGTCAACAAAAGATTTCATCAACATCGAACAAGGCGCATGAAGCGGCAGCAGCAGATCCATGCGATACGAATAGGAAGGCAATTACGGTCCGCAGGCTTGCATACATAAAAAGGATGAGGTCCACGTAGGGATTGAGGGTGCGCATCGGTGCAGGTGTGCCAGTGTTACGAACCAAGTGAGCACACGGCTCTCAGGCACAAAACACCTCTGCCCATTGCGGATACTGCAGATGAAGACCTTCTCTAACGCTGCCAAACACAACATGCTTCCCATCAAGCCAGGAACAAGGTACTATATAGAGGAAAACTGAGATCCGTTGGTATAAGGACCAGTGTTGGCCATGGACAAAACGCCTGAGCCGGTGTGCTTCCTCGTGAAGTTCTCGTCAGCAAACTTAGCGCCTGGATAGACTCACCACCGGTTCCATCATAGACCAGAACCACACATAATACTCGATCCAGCAGCCAACATCCAAGGGAATGGACTGCAGCCGGTAGAGCCATGTGTTACATAGTTCGAGAATCTCTACATAGAACAGTTTGGAGGGAACGCCTCCATGCAACAGAAAGGAAGAAGAAAAACATGCCGCCTGCGCCAATGACAGAACAATTCACGCCATAACTACACAGATCGATAGAACATCATACGTAAATTGGACTTCCTTCCCAAGGTAGGGCTGATCACGACGTGGTCGCCAAAGTGTTACAGATAGCTTGCGCTCTTGCAACAGAGAGAGGAGAGGGAGAGGGAAAGAACCGACATCAACGCCATAGCTACAATCATCAGTGAAATACATAACATGCATTCTTAGGGCACGCAGTTCAAGAAAGTCCCAAAATACAAGAGCTACTCAAAAACACGTCAAAAGCCATTCGGGCGACAAAACAAGAGAGTATTTCATTGATGAAAAGCTATATTTATACAAATGATATGGCCTTAAAGGCTCTTCCCACTCAGGCCTTCTCCCAACCCTTCAACTAGACCTTAGTGCAAAATTGTGCCTCTAACATGATTTTTGGTTGAGGAACAAACTTTCGAGGAATGTAAACTTAAAGAAATGTGCAAGATCCCACTCTTTTGACATGTAATCACTGACCGAGACCCTTGTGTTGCTCCCAAAGTCAAAGGATTCATCTTGTACTAGTTACTCAAGAGGAGTTCTTGGTTCAGGATTAAAATTCGTAGTTTTCCCTAGAGTCCCAACAAATCTACTAATTTCCTCACTAATTCCTCCAGTCACTTCAATATCTACCGAAACCCTATCGAACTTGGTAGTTCCACCCAACACCAAGCCACATTACCGAACACCGAACCTAATTTGGAATGGCTATCGGATGGTACCAGATTGTCAGCAAGTTTGGTATCAAGGCCACTCACTGAACACTCACCTAATTGTACTGGTCTCAATTTCGGTATGCTTTGTAACCCAAAAATAAGAAAGTGTTGTGGCACGACCCCACTGGTTCGTGTTACACCTTCTCCCTCAGATGTTGGGCCTTTGTTATTACCACGTGGTGGTGTCCCGAGTGCACTATTTATTTTCCAAGGGTGTTTATTGTTCTGATATTTTGGGTAACTTTTGCTAAGGTGCATTACAAACATGTATTACAAGATCTTCCCTACCAGGTATATCCTAGGCTTTTAACAAGAATTATATTCCAAGTCGCATTGTCGGTGCCAGTGTTGAATCTTTCTCCTTCCCTCTGCCCTACTCTTATTGTATTCCATGGGAATAACAATGACAGAGGTGACTTTTGGGTACTTGAGCGAGACAGGGGTCTGTGTGAACAGAGGCCCTTTTATAATTTTTCACACTACACAGTTAAATATCCATTGTCACTCTCAATACCAATACCAATCAATCTATATGATTAATACTCAGAGTTCCAACACTCCAATGTTTGAACGCAATCATCAAACTAATACATCACTCAACAAATTATTTTCACAAAACAATTGCTTGCAATAACTACGATCGAATTCCCTGATGTTAAACAATATACCACAAATGCTGAATACTTTATCAAAACTAGAATTCACTATGTACTCGACCACCTTCAACTAACTTCTTCAGTAATTAATCACTGCTATCAAATGAAGGTACTTATATGTACACAATGACACCAAACAGGACTTTTGCAAATACAAAGAACTATATAAGTGCAAAGTCACTTCACCATAGGTAGTCCAACGAGGCTCTATTGTGCTCCTTCTTTCATGTGCCAAGCAAAATGAATACATCCTCTTTTATATTAATGAGATACTCGTTACATCGCTTTGGCCATTATGATGTTTCAACAAAGTATTTACAAAACAAAGCCTAAAAATTACATAACTTCATCCGACGGCCTAAAAATAGCCAATACATTACCTTCGATGCTCCTTGTTTCCACCCTTCATATGCTCTTAACTAGTCCGTAGTCTAATTCCTCTCTGGTAACTATGGAGTGTTGTCATTCTCTCGTTCCATGTACTTTTAGTAGAATTTTCCCATCAGTAAATTCTTCATTGTGAATGTCCAAGCATGAAAGTTTTTCTTGTCCAACTTATCACTCGTAAGTTGACTTATTGCAACAGCATTTACCATTTTTGCAGCAATTCACATATTGCAAGAATACAAAAAGAAATTCCACTGCTTGAACAATGTCACACCGTGTCATGCTAGTTCGGTCTTAGAAAAACACAGTTTTCATGTATCAACAGTACATGGAATTGCTTGAAATTTTGGATCTGGAAGGCAAGTTACAATTTTGTAGGCTGACATGTGTTTGTTGTGGGCCCCACCTTCTGGGCTCAAAATGGAGGTCAAGATGGATATGAAACTAACCTCATTTGATGCATTCTACCGTCACACCAAATTTCATAGCAACTTGAGATCATTTGTGAAGCACATGCTCTCCTCACCTTCTCACATTTTCTTCGTTGTCAGTCTTCTCCACCAGCTCTCTAAAGGCACACTGGATTTGACACCATCTCAAGAGAAAGGAGATAAGGAAGAGAGCTCTTACACACTCTCACACACAAAGAAAGGAGCAAACACAGCTTGAGACAAGGAAGAGTGATCTTCTTCTTCTTCTTCTTCTTCTTCTTCTTCTTCTATTACATAAAGAGATTATACAAGAATGACATAATACAACAATACAAAAATACAACTAGTGAAATATATAAAGAATAGTACATAAACTAAATCCTAATGCTCACAAATGAGTGAGTTGGAAAGGAACAAATGTGTCATCAGTCTTGGTAGATAAATCTAGTAAACCTTACTAAAATATCCCTCACATATAACGGCATGACCACTATACATGTTAGAGAAATGAAAATGCTTACTTTTCATCCTCAATAATCACATGTTGAGTCTAATATCTCAACATGCATAAGTTAATGAAGCATCCAATAGCTTGGCGATAGAGAACAACATCAAATGCCTCTACATGATCATAGAGATTCAATCGTAAACTTCTTTGCATAGGACTAGCAATAGGCTTCCAAACTTCAAGGCCAAAATGCTACAATAATGTGTCAATATATTTTGCATAAATTGAATGCCCAAAAATAATGCAAATGCCCCAAATCTAACATCTCAAAAGAGGCATGCAACTTGGGAAGGACGAGTGTTGCATTTTTTTCAAAATATAGCCTCCACATACATGTCTATAAGGTGCCTCAAGTTTGGTAGAGAGGAGAGTACCATTTTAGATTTCTACAAGCATAGTAGACTAGCAAAATTCAGATGACCAAAGCATGCATACCAAAACTTTGCACCTGAGATAGCATGAGAATCTTGAACTATAGGTGTTGAATCATTCAAATATTTTGCATAGTCTATCTGCTTATATAGCCCATGACATAAAATGTTAGAAGCAATAATAACATTGCCATTTGATAGATTATGAACTATACATCTCTCATCAATAAATTTGAAAACTAAGACAATATTGGCTAATGGTAAACCTGACAATAGATTTTTCTTGATCCCTGGCACATAGAATGCATTTTCAAATGTGAAATAAATTCCATTAGTAGTATTCAAAATGATCCTACCAACTCCCATTATAGGATAAAGGGATCCATGCTTCTTTCAAGGTATCTCCAAAAATCTTCTCTCTTTATGTTGTCTAGCCCATAGTGATGTGGTTTATTGGTCTTCCCCTTTCATGGTCCAAATCAAAAAAGGGAAATGGCCCTATAGAGATACAATATAAGAAAAGCAAGAGAGTTCATCTACTCCGCACTTATGATGCACAAGTCCTTCTCTATGCCTCCCAAATTAGCTTTTTGCAAAAGCACTATAATTCAAGTTCTAATTGCATGATTCTTGGACTCGGATCCTCAGGATTGAGAGACTTTTATGCTAAAGAAGTCTCCTTGGTACACATCATTTTGTTTATAAACAGCAGAGCTATCGAATGGACCCTAATTATGCCTAGCAGGTGAAAGAGGAATTAAAAGGCTATTGAAGGTTGGATTTATCGTTCCATGGAGCATGTAGAGTGGATTTTGCCTATAGTAATCATCCCTAAAAAGAATAGATAGTTACACATATGTGTGATTACCGCAAGTTGAATGCCGCTACAGTGTCGTACCCTTTTCCCTTGCCTTTCCTTGATAGTGTGCTAGATGATGTAGCTGAGCGTGAGATGTACTCTTTTTTGGATGGCTACAGTGGGTATAATCATGTTCTAATGGCTAAGGCAGATATCCCTAAAACTACTTTTATTACTAACTCGGGAGTCTATGCATGCATTGCTATGTGGTTTGGCTTACGAAATGCACCCAACATGTTCCAATGCTGCATGTGTTGAAAATCAAGTCTCAATCATGAAAAAAGGCTCAACCATGCATTTTGCAAGTGGACCAATCAAAAAGAAGGACCCAAAGTCGTGGAATAAAGTTAGAAGCTCCACCAAAGTCAATCAAATTCAAATCTCATCAAATGAGCCACCAAAAAGTGCACCTACACTGATTGGTGGGTGGTTAACTAGATTGTAGGAAAAGTAAAACTCTATATAAATGAGATTTTTTCTTGGGATTATCATGATATGAAGGGCTTGGACCCTCTTATTTACTAGCATCGAGTAGTTTTGCTTCAAGGGTAAGTAGAAAAATCTTCTATTTTTGAAGATCCTCACGACAAAAAACCTCATGCGGGCATGGTTTCGAAATGTAAGAGTAATTGCACCAATATTTTTGCATCTTCTTCAAGTATTCACGAAGAAAATTAGAAGCGGAAGCGTCATATGCATATATTATAGTGTTTTCCATCACCACATGTACCCGAAACTCTAGTCTCTCTCGTCCTCCATCCACTCGTGAACATTTACAATCTCCTCTTTTCTAGAGATGTAAACCATGACTTCTTCTTCTCTAAGGTCGATTGTCTTAAATCTTAAGATAGAATAAAATGGGATTTCATCCTCGTCTTTCTTCATGACATTGATCCAAGTAGAAGATTAGTAAAATTTGTGAGCATTATGTTTGCTAATGCTTAATCTAGAGTCTCCATCAATGGTTCTATTACTAAGCCTTTTAGACATCCCGTCCCTTTTAGAGAGGGTTTACCCCTTGCTCCTTTAGTTTTGCCATTTCAAGCAATGCCCTTGGTTGGTTGGTCTAGGATACCATGTCAAATGATCTCATCAAAGGTATTGATATTTTGAATGTCACCTTTCTTTACAAATGCTTTATGACGACACTTCCATGCTCAATAATGCTAGTGATAAATCTACTATCAAGTTTTGGAATTGTTTGAACACTCTTTATTTGACTAGTGGTCCTAAAACTAATCATAAAGTTACTTCTTTTGCGTCTTCTAATAATGTTATTTCTTCTTGTATTATTGACAATGGTTGTGATACTATTAAGGAAGGTGGGTTTTTTAGACTTCATGGGATACCCATGGGATTTGGGATCTCTTTCAATCAAAGGTGGGACTCTTTCATGAACAAATTCAAGGATAAAGGCTTGAAGTGGTATGCCTTTTAAAGCAATCTTGCACATAGAGTTTTTGTCTCAATCATTACATATTGCCCTTTTGACTTATTTTTTAGCTTGCTAGATGCCTATTAAAAACATCTTATGGAGGCCATTTCTCTAGTTAAAAGATCACTTTAAGGTGATAGTTCTCAAGCTAGCAAAGTTCCATAAGTTTCATGGGATATTTGTTGTTTACCTAAGAAAGATGGTGTTTATTCTCTATCCCATAAAGATGAAAAAGAAACATGGCTACAAAATGGATGCTTAGGGGTATTAACTATGAGGATATTTGGGATTTTCTAGTAAAAATTTACATTTCTTTATTTTCAACTAAAGGAATCAAAGCTTGGAAGAATCATACTTTGTGGGGCATCATCATCTTCCTCCAACCATCTTGTTGGAGTTTGAGCTCTACAAAAGCACATGAACAATATGAGGAAGAAGACGAAGCTTGGACCACTACACACAATACTGAATGTATTACCACTGGAATGTACAAAGATAAGTAACCCATTAGGGCTATAGGCGTATATACAAGATGGGGGGAAAGACCTCCTAAAGAGGGGAAAAAGTGCCCTGGAAGTCCTAGTGTGTTCACACACATCACTACCAAAATATGTCAACAAATTCCCCTTGGGAGTGATGTGATGAACAAGGAGCTAGCACTCATGTATAAGGAAGTGCCAAGCTATGTGGAATCAATCCAAAAAAGGAATTAAGCCCAAAGCTTTGCGAAAAGCTTCAAACTTCTCCCTCGATAAAGCCTTTGTGAAAAGGACTACAGGGTTCTCCTCCGTGGGCACATATGCCAAGCTGATCTCTACAAAAAGAAACCTCTCCCTAACATAATGATAGTGCACCTCAATGTGCTTAATACGAGCATGCAACACAAGGTTCCTCGCAACCGCTAGTGTGCTCTAGCTATCACTGAAGATGATGGTGGCAGAAGAACAAACAACACTCAAATTAGCCATAAGGCATCTCAGTCACACATAGTCAACAATCGATGTGAAAGCTGCCCTATAATCAGCCTCACAATTGGAAGTGGCCACATTAGGCTTCTTCTTGCTCAGCCAAGGTATGCATGAGCTACCAAGCATGAAGTGAAGACCACTAGTGGACACACGAGTGTCATAGCAACCAACCTAGTTAGAATAAAAGAAAAGCATGTAAATCTGGCAGTAGTAATCCCCCTTGGGATAAATCACTCAAGTAGAAAAAGATGCGCTTAAGTGTCTGCCAACGCTTGACACCTAGGCAATGCATGAACCTGCTTGTCTATGAGACAAAAAACTGAATATCTGGCTGAGTAATGCGTAATTTAATCAAGCATCCAACACCTTGTTGGTAGAGAACAACATCGAATGCATCTCCAGAATCATGAAAACTCAATCGTAAACATGTCTCCATAGGAGTGGCAATAGGTTTACAGTCTTCAAGGCCAAAACACTGCAATAATTTATCAATATATTTTGTTTGACACAAGGCTATTCTACCATCAACTTGCATAAATTGAATGCCCAAATAATGATGCAAATGCACCAAATCAACTATCTCAAATGAGGCATGCAAATCAACCTTAAAATCAGTAGTATGCTTCTCATGAGGACCAGTGAGTAGCATGTCATCAAAATACACAACAATGATCAGAAGCACATCATTTGCACGCTTAATATATAAGGTGCTTTCAGTTAGATTGTTATCAAAACCATGTGCAATCAGATAGGCATGTATCTTTTCATACCAAGCATGTGGTGCTTGCTTTAAACCATATAATGCCTTCTTTAACGTGCACACTAGTTTTCATTCTCTTTCGACACAAAGCCATGGGGATGAAAAACATACACTTCTTCATGCAAGTCACCATTTAGAAATGCAGTTTTGATGTCCAAGTGATGTACATTCCAACCATGATGAGTTGCAAGTGCACAGATGCTATGAAAGTAGTCATTCGGCAAGTAGGAGCAAAGGTCTCATCAAAATCAATGCCTCTTTTCTGAGCATAAGCCTTTGAAACAAGCCTAACCTTATACATGTTAACTGTTCCATCAGGCTTATGCTTCAGCTTGTGTACCTACTTAGTGCCAATGGCCTTCTTGTTAGGAGGCAAGTCACATAAAGGACCAAGAACCATTTTTCATAATAACATCATATTCTGATTGCATAGTAGCCATCCAATTTTCAAACATTTGTGCTTCATCAAATGAAACAGGCCCATTCTCATCATAATCTAACTTGCTATCATGCAAAGTCTGCACTAGCCATTTTGGCATAGTTTTTTCCTCCTCAATATCAGCTCTCTCATCAACAAGTGCATCATGTAAATACACATCACAAATGAAATGATTTGCATCATCACATGAAACCTGTAAAGGTTGAAAAGTTTCCTCATTAGGACTAGCACTAGACTGTCCATCTATAAAGAGAGGTAGCAAGGTGTCATACATGTCTTTGGAACTAACAGATGTCTCCTTAGTACATGAAAGTAATGGCTGAATAGCATCTTCCACAAGAACAACATTATGGCTAACCAAAATGTGTTTAGTCTGTGGATGATACAAATGATAACATTTACTTTCAGAACTGTATTCAACAAAAATACATTTTACTGCTTTATCATCCAATTTTTTGCGTTCTTGTTCAAGCACTAATGCATATGCCAAACAACCAAAAAAACATAGATGAGCAACAGATGGCTTGTGACCATGCGAAGCCTCATATGGAGTGATTAGATTGTAGTGCGTTAGTGGGACACCTATTAAGTAAATATGTTGCACACATAACAGCCTCAAGCCAAAAACTATGTGGTGAAGCTTGACTCTTGACCATACACCTCACCATCTCAATGAGTGACCTATTCTTCCTTTCAGCAACTCCATAGTTGTACTACATAGATCATACTGGTGTCTTACTACATTGTATTCCACCCCATGAAGTACACTCGGTTATGGCTATGGCACATTCAATACCCTCCGGTGGACATTTTGCAGCAGATCTTATGCACCGAAAAATTCTGCAAAGTGGGCTTTGGTGGCCTACCATGTACAAAGATGTAGTTCAGTTTGTGTAGCAGTGTGACACTTGTCAGCGATCTGGCCAGCCATTACAATGCCACTTCTTTCCTTTGCAACCTGTATTACCTTTGGAACCTTTCCAGAAGTGGGGTCTTGATTTTATTGGACCAATCACACCTCCAGCGATCCTTAGCAACAATCGCTACATTCTGACCTGCACAGATTACGCTACCAAGTGGGCAGAAGCTTGGGCCTTACGATCCGCTATAGCTGTTTCGGTGGCAAAATGTCTGATGAAGGACGTATTCCCGCATTATGGATTACCTTTGGAACTTGTGACAGATCAAGGAACACACTTTGCTAACAATTTAATGCGAGTACTAACGCACACTTTTCAAATTCTACATAAATTCAGTTCACCGTACTATCCTCGTGCTAATGGCTTAGCGAAAAGTACCAACAAGACGCTGTTGAGTATGCTACGTAAATTGATCTTGGAATCACCAAAAAGATGGGATCAGTTACTACCTGCAGTCTTATGGGCATACCGGACTACATACAAAGTTGCAACCAGACTGACTCCTTTCAAGCTTGCTTACGGGTTGGAAGCAATCGCGCCAATGGAAATCGTAGTGCCCAGCTTATGTGTGGCCATCACTCAGAAATTGTTACCCGAAGACTCTTTGCCATTTTGGTTGGACGCCCTCAGAGCTTTGGATGAACATCGCTGGGAAAGTTTGCTGGTTCTTCAAGAAGTGCAGTTGTGGCAAGCCTGTACCCATGATCGGTTTCTCAAGACTCTAGTTTTTTCGGTGGGCCAACTTGTGTTGTTTTATAATGCTAAGTCAAATCGTGCTGCTAGGAAATTTAAATTACGGTGGTTCGGTCCTTACCGAATTAGTGAACAAGTGGGACCAGCTACTTTTCGGTTGACTACCTTGACCGGAGGTCCTCTTCCTAAAGTGATCAACGATTCAAAGTTGCGGCCGTATTACCAAGCGCCTGATTCTCGCTAACGTGTTCTTCGTTTTTTCGCGTGTCACTATCTTCTTTTTATTTCCGTATTTTGGCTGAATATAAATCGTAAACTTCCTCATTTTGCTATCTAATTATGATTAATCGCCGCCCTGTGTTATTGATTCTGCACATGCATGCACGCCGTAATTATGAAGGTTATCATCTCAACACCGCGCGATGATTAGGGTTTGCAATCGCCTCCCGTTGCCAAGTGTCTACTTAATCTTCTTCTTTTCCCTATTAATCGCTATTGTGTCTGTGTGATCTGTGCGTTGTGTTTTCTGTGTTCTGTGTATTCGTGTTCTTGTGACTTCGCGTGCGCATCATGGAAGCATTAGCCAATTTCGCTACCTTCCGTGATGGACTCCCTCAGGCCATGAGTGAGTTCTTGCATATCCGCGGCCTGTTGAACTTCGGTGAATTGCCTTGGCATTCAGTGGAGTGTCAACCCTTTTACGCGTAGATTATTGTTGCCATTGCTGCCACACCTGCCACCGAGCAGAGTTGGCCGATCACATGTTTAACAAACCGTGTCGTCATCACCTTAGCGTTGTTTGCTGAAGCATTTCGTCTGCCATCGAAGGAGTGGAGAATGGTCCTCTCCTTCCTCTTGCTACTATGGTAGAATTATTTCCTCGGCACTCATCGAATGAGTATGCCATCTTGTGTCGCCTTGACCCTGAACGCACTACATTACAATTCTTAGTAGCTATCCTCAATTTACAAAAACGTCTTTACGGGATTTCACGCCCATTTTATTCGATGATTAACATGGCTTCTCAGGAGCCTATTAATTTTGCCTCTTATTATTTCCGGCGCATTCATCGTGAATGCGTTACGGTTATTAAACATGTTAAAAAGGGTGATCTTCCACGATCACGCCTTCCCCACATCCTTACGTTCCTTTTTCCCACCATTCAAGCCGCGCGACCTCCACCTAATGCACCGTTCTTACTGCATGAAGAATCCACTCGGATGCTTGAAGATGACGACGAGGATGAGGATGAAGATCTCTTCCAACTCCTTCGCCGAAAACGTACCCGCATAAGCCCATCTGAAAGTCAAGTGCAAGGTTCCACCACAGCCAATGAAGAAGAGATCTTCCATGACACCGCAACGTCAATCCACCTTGATTCTTCCGACCACTCTTCTCCCATCCGACAACAGGAACAAGGCATGTCTATTGCTGATTCCAAAGCCAGTTCTTCTCAGGAGGATTGTCAGCAGCAAACCCCAGAAGATGTGCAAGTTATTGTTGCGGAAATTCTCGATGAATTGATCGCTTTGGTGGATACGACAATTAACAGAATTGAAGTGACCACACAGCAGAATCCCGGAATAGTGTTGGTATCCAACACTCTTATACCCACTCCTCCACCAATGCCTCTAGTCGAGCCCACTGTCCCCGTTCAACCTATTGTCCCTGAAGCACCGGATTCCTCTTCGCCTAATTATTCTCCACCATCCTCCAACCACCTCTTATCAGCCTCTTCATCCCAACCACTTCCTCCTCCGATTCCCATGTTTACAGAATTAGAATCGATGGGTCGTATGTTGATCCAATTCTCACAGCAGCTCCCGATGCAACTCAGAATGGTCACTGATAATATTCGTCACGAATTGCAGCATAAAGTCGATATCCTAGAAGTAGATATTACTCCATTGCAAGAACAAGTGGATGCAGTTAAGGCAGAAAATCATGGCCTACACTTACAAATTCAACAGCTTCAAGATCAGCTAGCACAGAAAGATGCTTTGTTGTGTCAAAAGGATACAGAACTCAGCATGATGAAGCAAGAAATCCTTGATAAAACAGATGCAATGACTACCATAGGTAATGAAATACATAGCACGCGGGAAGCATACAACATTTTAGAAGAAGCCTCTCAGTCTCTGGCCAGCAGTGTACTTAAAGCGGAGGTAGAGCTTCATAAAACTACCAAAACCCTGTTCAAGCATGATCAAGAGTTACAGGAAGAGCTTGGCAGGTATCTTTGTTTAAAGAAAGAATTTGAAGGAGTGCAGAAGGAAATCGCAGCTTATTACAAGACCATGCAGTTCCACTCTGAAGAATTGGAGAGAAGAGAAAAGCAGCTCAGGTATCAAGCAGAATGTTTATCTAGAATAGATAAACAAATTGAAGACATGAAATTGAGTCGTGATGCAGTCCTTGCAAATGATTTCTACCTGCAAGAGGCATTTTTGCAGACACAGGCTGATATGTTAATGAGTCAAGTGATTGCCGCAAGCTCTGTGCGTACTAATGCACAGCTAGTCGAACCGGAAACCTTAAAACTGATGCTGGATTCTTTGAAGCAGAAGATTTCCAGAACTTTTAAATTAGCTCGCACCATGTACATACAGGGTATCGTAGATGAACCCTAAATTTTGTCTCCATTGCGAGTTCAAGTCCACCGTGCGTGCCAGTGTAAGCCGTCGGATTGGCATATTGTAATTCCCTATTTTTCATATATCGTGCGAACCGAAAGGTCGATTGCGAAGTGATGTATCTGTTTATCAACTAATAAAAAGACATTGCGGTGACGCTTCGGCAATGACGAGTAGTATCGCCAGACTGTCTATCTGGGCGATTGCGGTCTGCGAAGTCACCGTAGTGCAATATTCGTGAACTTTGAGTATTGTTGTTCTTATCGTTGTGTAATTACATTTAATTTGTGATTGATACAGTAAGATTTAGTATGGATAATAAGTCTGCATAACGGAAAGGAATAACTCTTGCGTTATCTACGGTGAAAAGTATTAATCGGAGTATGAATAGTAAATCTGTGAGAGGACTAACCAGAGTCTTGGCAGTAATTCGGATGAGACAGAGCTTGGAACATTAATGTACTGCAACTTGGATAAACTAATTGGGAAAATCAAGTTACAGGGCCTCTGATTTATCAGACCCCTACCACTCCCAAGAACCCGAAAGAACTTAAAATGCTTGTAGTGTAACTGCGCATTTTAACAGAACGGAGGGTTCCATTTTACATGATGACAAATTTTCGGCCAAAATCAAAACCTATTCGAAGCACATAAAAGCTTTGGACTTTTCCTTCAATGGATATAACCATGCATGCCTCAAAAAATCATCGATGAAAGTCACGAAGTAAAGACAGTTCACAAAAGAAGGTGTCTACATAGGACCAGACACATCACTATGAACAAGCTGCAACTTTTGAGCAGCTCGAACTGAACCATCTTTTAAGAAGGAGAAACACTGCATTTTTCCCAAAATATAGCCTTCACATACATGTTTACGAGGTGCCTCAAGTTTGAGCAAAGAGGACACCATTTCAGATTTCTGCAGGCATAGTAAACTAGCAAAATTGAGATGACCAAAGTGTGCATGCCAAAGCTTTGCATCTAACATAATCTGAGAATCATGTACTACACATGCTGAATCATTCATAGATTTTTCATAGTCTATGAGCTTATACAGCCCACCACATAAAATGCCAGAGGCAATAATCATGTCGTTGTTTGACACATCATGAATTGTACATCTGTCATCAACAAATTTCACAATCAAGCTAATCTTGGCTAATGCAAAAACTCATAGTAGATTTTTCTTGATCCTTGGCACAAATAAAGCATCTGACAATTTAAAAGAACTACCATCAATAGTAGTCAGAATAATCTTACCAACTCCCATAATAGGATAAGAGGAGTTGTTGCCACATGTGACAGTATTCCCTGTAGGGGTAGGCTCAAGTGAAGTGAAGAAACTATATTGTGAGGTAATATGTTTGGTTTCCCACTATCAAACTACCAAACATGTGGGTCTATTACAAACATACACTGCTCATGAGAAGATGGGTACAAAATGCAAACAATAGTGAACACCAATTCTTCATTATGCACAAGATTAGAAAACTCTACTTTTTGGTGTAGAGGCCTGTGCAAAAACCATTCGAGCCTCTTTTCTCTTTGCCTTTTTTGCAGCTAGTTTTGGACAGTTCTTTATGACATGATCGTTTCTTTTATAGTACTTACATAAGAATTTTTGCTTTTCTAATTTCTTCTCATCTTTGTCTTTCTTCTTCGAATGTGCAACATTTGGAGATTTTTGCTTACTAGTAGATGAGCTCCATTCACCTTTGCCCTTCTAACTACGAAGGAAAGCTTGATCTACAACACGCATAATGGACCTGTTCTACCTAGACTGATCTTCTTGCAATAGAATAGAGACTAAATCCTCAAATGTCAAGGCATTTGGATTGCCTTTTATCATCAAATCAAGAGTTGAAGCAAAACTCTGATATGAATCATGAAGTCCATTCAGAACGATCTACACAAGTGAGCTATTTGGTATAACTTCATCAACAGTAATCAACAGTTCCTTCAAGTCTTTGATCTTTGTCAGAAAATTATCCATAGAATCATCTTCATTCATGTGCTCACTCTCCAACTGTTTTCGAAGGTAAGCAACAGGAGCCTCATTCCTTGCCTACTATAAAGTGGTAAGTGTATCCCAAGCATCCTTAACTCTTCTGCAAGAACGAATGTGAGTAATAATGGTAGGTTTGACAGACAAGGCTATCAATGCATGTGTACGAGCATCTCTGCAATCCCAACAAATTTACTCTACAATAGATGCAACAGAAAACACATCATGAACAAGAATCTGTAGAGTATCACATTTGTAGGTGAAATAGGATGTTTTTCAACTCCCTACACAATATTCCACATTCCTTTTGTGACCAATACATGACGCATCATATAAGCCCATAATGGGTAATTTGTATCGTTCAACTTATCCTCAATAAAAGACATACGAAATACATCACCAATTTCAACCATGGCCACTCACTAAAATACCTTGATGCAAAAATTGACTGTATCTCAGAAAGTTGAATAGAACTACCCTGTTGAGTTATGTTAAAATTGTAGTAGACTTTGAGACGCTTATACTGGGGAACCAAAACCTATATATATATATATATATATATATATATATATATATATATATATATATATATATATATATATATATATATATATATATATATATATATATATATATATATATATATATATATATGTGTGTGTGTGTGTGTGTGTGTGTGTGTGTGTGTGTATCTCTTTGGTACAGAAAGATAAAATAGCCTGCACAAGTGCTATGATAGTGTGTTCGGAGGCTGAAATGAGCTCAGATCGTGATTCCGGCACCACATAGCAGAGTTGTTTTTGTCTCCTAATCACCTTGAGTATGCTCACCAAATGATGTGCGATTCTAAGACTATGACCGGAGGGGTGTCGACAACGCCCTAGATGAAGCGACGACCTGCTCTGATACCAATTATTAGAGTTTGAGGTCTATGGAAGCATGTGAACAACACAAGGAAGAAGAAGAATCTTGGAGCACAACACACACTATTGAATGTATTACCACTGGAATGTACAAAGATAAGTGATCTATTAGGGCTATAGGTGTATATACAAGCTGGAGGAAGAAAACCTCTTAAAGAGGGAAAAAAGTGCCCCAATGGTCCTAGTGTGTTTGCAGAGATCACTACCTAAATATATATACACATCTCTCCTATTGGCAGTTCCATTACTTGGAGGATGTGGGTTCCATGGACGCATGTCAAAAGTCATTATAAACCTAATCATCCTTTCACTAATAATTTGGAATTTGATTTGCAAGAGTTTATGTGGACAAGTTGTTTATCTCTTTGGAATAATTGTAACCCTAGTATTAAAGAGCATAAATGCAGGAAGGAAAGATTTCATGAGTGAAGCTTCTTCTACCAAAATTATGAGCTAGTTGATGATGATTATATTCTTTCTTTCACCACTTTGTCTTATGCTTGCAAGCAGGTTCGTTTGAATCATAAGGCTATTCTCAAGAATAAATTGATGCTCTACAATAACACTAAAAGTGTGAGAGTAGCCAAAGTGGCTGCTAATATGTTTACCCAATACAAGTACTAGAGGAACATTAACTATAAGATCCTCCTTAAAATGAATAGAAAATTGAGGACTCAGTGGTGTGCTTCCCGCTAGGGGCATAGATTCCTATGTGTTTCATCCTTCTCCGTAAGCATCAAACATTCTATCCTTTAGTGGTTGATCACATATAATGGTTTGTGGAATGGTAGCAAATCAAATAAGTTTAAAGTTGATGAAGGGTTGTGTGAATTATCGAAAGGAGAGGAAGATTTGTGCCACTTGTTCATGAATTGTATCAATGCCAAAAGATTTTTGCATTGTAGGAGGTCCTTTTCCCCTACTATAAGAGTAATGGGATATATCTTGTCCATTTCCCTGCTACAAGATGGATATTGCCTTATGGATCTCAAGAGACCTCACATTCTATGGACCATTTGGATTAGTTGAAATCAAAGGGTCTTCAATAGTGGTCAAAAGAACTTCATGTTTTCTTTTATGCATGGGACTCGCAAAGATTCCTTAAAAGAAGCTCTGATCCGACAACGCCCTCCAAAAAAATGGAGAAGACTATGCTTTCTATGTTTTCAACAAACACATTTGTCATGGTTTTTTCCGTAAGTTAGTGATGTTTTTTGTTAGATTGAGATCTTTTGGTGATCATTATATCTAACGGTTTTCTTTCTGCCATAGTCATTCCTTTGAGATTAGTGTTACATAAGAACAAGCTCTAAAGTAGTTTTTTTAAGCTTATGGATTTTATCATTTATGATAAATAACCTCTGGAGGTATTCACATCTCTAAATTTAGACTAAAAGTAGATAAAAGTAAGAAGGAAAGGAGAGGTGTCTATTTTGAGACAAGGATGGCACTTCTGTTGATAGCCTCCCAATAAAAAGAGTTGTTCTCTTAGCGTAGGTGGCCAAATTGAGTGATTCGTGTTGTGTTGCGAAGCTTGCAACTTGTAGTCTATACGTAAATCTGTTTTCTACAAAATTTAATGAGAAAACGCCATGCAAGTAGGCATTCTTGCATATCTACTTTCTTGTGTGTATCGAGTGTCTCATCAAAGACATACCTCTCTTCAAACTTACATATCTCATTATTTATGAGGTCATTTTGAGCGATTTCACTTGGAGGAGTTTCCTTAGCTCTAATACTTTCTATTTATGTCAAAGTTTTTCATAGATCTTTGATTTTTCTTGCTTCTACATATCAATTTTCAATTCACATAGATAGTCATACTTTGTTGTTGCAAGCCTCCACATACCTTGACTTCAAACTATTTTTTTGGGAGCCATACTCCACCTTTTTTATGTTTCATGTTTCTAAAGCATGCTACTCAGGTTCTATTTTTAGAATATAGGATTGGTTTTAACAAATTCACTCATAAAGTTTATGGTGATTATTTTGCTATAGTCACCCATTTCTATTTTCTTGAAAGTTTGCAGGAAAGTTTGATTTCTGAAGTTTGGAAATATTTGTTTGATCTTTTGAAGATCTTGGGAGGTCTCATCACTTTTCGCTGTGTACTTTGATGCTTACAAGTTTGTAAACATAAAATTGTGGTATCATAGCTTTTTTTGTTTTTATCAGATCTTTCATAAAGCTTATTGAAGTATCTTTTTTGTTTACAATGATTCAACATGGCAGATTTAAGTGCATCGATTGAGAAGTTAACACATGGGAGAAATTATCACATGTGGCACTTTAGAATGGAGTCTTATCTCATGTCTAAAGGTCTTTGGGGATTGATAAGAGGTACAAAAGTGAAGCAGTATTACTAAAAGCTGCTACACAAGCAGAAGGAGCAAGAGAGCAATAATGGATCGAAAGAGAGAGAAGAGTTTTGTTTATTATTTCACAAACAGTTCCAAATACTATGCTTTGACATATAAGAGGTTTGAATACTAGTAGAGAAGCCTGGGAGTTTCTAGAAAGTTTATTTGCAACCACCAAAACAGCAAGGCAAACATAACTTATTGGTGAGCAGATTTGAGTGCATCGATTGAGAAGTTAACCGATGGGAGAAATTATCCCATGTGGCACTTTAGAATGGAGTCTTATCTCATGTCTAAAGGTCTTTGGGGATTGATAAGAGGTACAAAAGTGAAGTAGTATTACCAAAAGCTGCTACACAAGCAGAACGAGCAAGAGACCAATAATGGATCGAAAGAGAGAGAAGAGTTTTGTTTATTATTTCTCAAACAATTTCAAATACTATGCTTCGACATATAAGAGGTTTGAATACTAGTAGGGAAGCCTGGGTGTCTCTAGAAAGTTTATTTGCAACCACCAACACAGCAAGGCAAACATAACTTATTGATGAGTTGAGAAGAGTAAAAAAAAAGCCATGACAATCAGCTAATGATTATATTCTTGAGGTAAAATCTCTTATTGGAGCATTTGCCTCTATCGATGCATC
>CM035407.1:38297866-38300366 GCA_020310875.1 Ceratopteris richardii
TAGTGTTTTGAATAAATAAATTAAATATATATAATTAAATATATTAAAATAGGTTTAATTTTAAAGATTTTAATCAGAGTAAATATATATACACATACAATACACACATATACTTATACACATATCTATATACACACATATATACACATACACATATATATGCACATTGCATACACATATATACATGTTTTAGGTCTAGGTCTTTGTGATTAGGATTTTAGGGTTTTAACACCTACATAACATATATACACACATACACATACACATATAATACATATATACATGTATATACACATGCATACGGAAATATACATATTTTAGGTCTAGATCTTTACGATTAGGGTTTTAGGGTTTAGGCATACATATAACTCAATTAAATTTATATAAAAAATATAGAAAAAAATTAAGGAAAAAATCTGAATATATAAATAAATAAATGTATATAAAATAGGATAATTATATAGATAAATAAATATAAAAAGAACTAGTGTTTTAAATAATTTAATTTAATATATATAATTCAATATATAAAAATAGGATTAATTAAGAAAAAAATCTGAATATATAAATATATATATATATATAATAGGATAATTATATAGAGAAATAAATATGAAAACAACTAGTGTTTTGAATAAATAAATTAATTATATATGATTAAATATATAAAAATAGGTTTAATTTTAAGGATTTTAATCAAAGTAAATATATATACACATACACATACACATACACACATATACTTATACACTATCTATATACACATACATATATATATATACAAATGCATACACATATATACATGTTTTAGGTCTAGGTCTTTTTTATTAGGGTTTTAGGGTTTTAACACCTACATAACATATATACACACATACACATACACATATAATACATATATACATGTATATACACATGCATACATAAATATACATATTTTAGGTCTAGATCTTTAAGATTAGGGTTTTAGGGTTTGGGCATACATATAACTCAATTAAATTTATATAAAGAGAAAATATAGAAAAAAATTAAGGAAAAAGTCTAAATATTTAAATAAATATATATAAAAAATAGGGTAATTATATAGATAAATAAATATAAAAAGAAGTAGTGTTTTAAATAATTTAATCAAATATATAAAAATAGGATAAATTAAGAAAAAAATCTGAATATATAAATAAATATATATATATATAATAGGATAATTATATAGATAAATAAATATAAAAAGAACTAGTATTTTAAATCATTTAATGAAATATATAAAAATAGGATTAATTAATAAAAAATATGAATATATAAATAAATAAACATATAAAATAGGATAGTTATATAGATAAATAAATATGAAAAGAACTAGTGTTTTAAATAAATTAATTAACTATATATAATTAAATATATAAAACTAGGATTTTAATTATATAAGCAATAGATATATATATAATATATATATAATACATATAACACATATACACATATATAGGTCTTTAGTATTAGGGTTTTAGGATTAGGGTTTTAGGTTTCTTTAGGTGTTTAAGTATTTAGGTGTTTTTAGGTGTATATCTTGCACCACTTGTGGAAGAACTACACATTTTATGGGATGGGATTACTGTGCATGACATGTCTCAACCTATAAGAAGACGAGACATTTGAGTGCAAGGCATACTTATGTGGACGATGCATGATTGGCCTGGTTATGGTGAATGTTCAGGTTTATCGATTTCGGGTTACCATGCTTGTCCCTTATGCAGACCATGACTCAAAGCACGCTATTCCAAAGCACTATGTAAAACTGTCTATGAAGGACATCATAGATATTTTCCTGATGGACATGTTTTACGTGAAGGATGACAAGCGCAATGCCAAATGAAAGCTTGCGATTGGAAACAACTATGGGATTCAAAAAATCCAGTCGCTGGCATGAAATGGTTGTCCATTTTTCATGAACTCCCTTATGATCAATCATTTGGTAGACCCGATGCATATTTTTTAAGAATGTGGGAGAGATTATTTGGAAGACTTTGATCAGAAAGAAAGAAAGCAAAGCACAATGGGAGGTCTTAGAAGAGCGAGGTCATATGCGAGAGTTGTGGGTAATTACTAAGTCCAACGAAACAGAATCGTTACCAAGAGCTCCTTGGGTGCTTCGTAGGATGGAAGAGCAACAAGTGAAGAAAACAATTTTAGAGTTTCGGACACCTACTGAATGCATGACGTGTCTAAAGACTGCTTTCACACAAAAAGACGATCTTGGAGGGCTCAAGTCTCATGATTTGCATAATTTTTATAGTTTGTGCTCCCTGTAGCCTTAAAAGATTGTCTTTTGGAGGATGTACAAAGAACCATTTATAAAATTAGTTCTTTACTACGGTGTATCTCTTCTAAAGAGATAAATAGAGACAACATAGAGAGTGTGAAACTCAATGCTATTGAGGTTGTTTGTATGGTAGAGAAATACTTTCCCATAAGTATTCTCACTATTCAACTTCATTTACTGGTTCAT
>CM035407.1:38305366-38357866 GCA_020310875.1 Ceratopteris richardii
TATTGTCAAAACCATGTGCAATCAGATAGGCATGTATCTTATCATACCAAGCACATGGTGCTTGCTGTAAACCATATAATGCCTTCTTTAACCTACTAGCCTGGTTTTCATGTCCCTTTTGCACAAATCCATGGGGCTGAAAAATATAGACTTCTTCATGAAAATCACTATTCAGAAATGTAGTTTTAATGTCCAACTAATGTACATTCCAACCATGATGGGCTACAAGTGCATAGATGCTATGAATAGTAGTCATACGGCATGTAGGTGCAAAGGTCTCATCAAAATCAATTCCTCTTTCCTGCGCATAACCCTTTGCAACAAGCCTAGCCTCATACCTATCAACTGTTACATCAGGCTTGCACTTCAGCTTGTAAACCCACTTAGTGCCAATGGCCTTCTTGCCAGGAGGCAAGTCACATAAAGGCTAGGTACCATTCTTCATTATAGCATCATATTCAGATTGCATAGCAACCATTTTTCTGAATTTTGTGTTTCATCAAATGAAACAGCCTCATTCTCATCACAGAGACTAGACACAGTCGTGGCATAGCAATCTAATGCAAACGAGACACTATAAGAGCCTAAACGAGTACAATATGATAGAGGTGCATCTAATTTATTGTCATGGAAAGTGTACACCAACCATTTTGGCATAGTTTTTGCCTCCTCAATATTAGCTCTCTCATCAAGTGCATCATGTAAATATGCATCAGAAATAGAATGATTTGCATCATCACATGAAACCTGCAATGGCTCAGAAGTTTCCTCATTAGGACCAGTACTAGACTATCCACCTGTAAAAAGAGGCAGCAAAGTATCATACATGTCTTTGGAGCTAACAGATGTCTCCTTCGTACATGAAAGTAAAGGTTGAATAGCATCTTCCACAAAAACAACATCATGGCTAACCAAAATGCTTTTAGTGTATGGGTGATATAGATGGTAACCTTTTCTTTCCGAATTGTATCCAACAAAAATACATTTTACTGCTTTATCATCCAATTTCCTACGATTTTGTTTAGGCACTAATGCATATGCCAGACAAACAAAAACACACAAATGAGCAATCGATTGTTTGCAACCATGCCAAGCCTCATATGGAGTGATAGAGTGTAGTGATTTAGTGGGATACCGATTAAGTACATATGATGTACACATGAAAGCCTCAAGCCATAAACTATGTGGTAAAGTTTGACCCTTGACCATACACCTTGCCATCTCCATGAGTGACCTGTTCTTTTGTTCAGCAACACCATTCTGTTGAGGTGTATATGGCACTGTACACTGATGTTTTATCCCACATTCAACCAGAAATGCATTAAAATTAGAAGAGATATATTCCCCCCCACAATCAAAATGGAGGGTGCCCATTTTACATGCTGACAAATTTTCAACCAAAAGTAGAAACTTTTTGAATCACATAAACAATTTGGACTTTGCCTTCAATGGATATACTCATGCATGCCTAGAAAAATCATCGATGAAAGTTACGAAGTAAAGATAGTTCCCAAAAGAAGGTGTCTACATAGGACCACATACTATGAACAAGCTGCAATTTCTGAGTAGCCCGAACTGAACCATCTTTTGCGAAGGAGGAATGCTTCATTTTGCCCAAAATACAACCTTCACATACATGTTTACCAAGTGCTTCAAGTTTGGGCATAGAGGACACCATTTCATGTTTCTGCAGGCATAGCAAAATTCAGATGACCAAAGCATGCATGCCAAAGCTTTGCATCTGACATAGCTTGAGAATCATGTACTGCACATGCTCAATCATTCACAAATCTTTCATAGTCTATGAGCTTATACAACCCACGACATAAAATGCTAGAAGCAATAATCACGTTGCCGTTTGACAGATCATGAACTGTACACCTTAATCCCCAAATTTCACAACCAAGCCAATCTTGGCTAAAGCCAAAACTGATAACAGATTCTTCTTGATCCCTGGCACAAATAAAGCATCTCACAAAGTGAAAGAACTACTTTCAACAGTAGTCAAAATGATCTTACCAACTCTAGTGATAGGATAAGACGATTTGTTGGCACGTGATAGTATTCCATGTAGGGAAAGACTCGAGTGAAATGAAGAAACTATGTTGCGAGGTAATATGTTTGGTTGCCCCACTATCAAATACCAAACATTTGAGTCTACTACAGACATACAATGCTCATGAGAAGATGGGTTAAAACTACAAGTAATAGTAAATGCCCATTCTTCATTCTGCATAAGGTTAGCAGACTCTATTTTTTGGTGTAGAGGCCTCTACAACAACCAGTCTAGCCTAATATTTCTTCGCCTCTTTAGCAGCGAGTTTTGAATAGCTCTTTGACATGATCATTTGCTTTACATTATTTGTAAAACAATTTCTACATTTTTCATTTCTACCCTTCTGACTAGCCACGAAAGCTTGATCTGCAACACGCATAATACACCTATTCTGCCTAGCTCATCTTCCTGCAACAGAATAGAAACTAACTCCTCAAATGACAAGGCATTTGGATTGCCTTTCATCATCAAATGAAGAGTAGAAGCAAAACTCTAATATGAATTAGGAAGACCATTCAGAATGGTCTATCACTTCACAAGTAGAAATCAACTATTCCTTCAAGTCTTTGATCTTTCTTAGAAAATTGTCCATAGAATCACCTTCAATCATATGCTCACTCTCCAACTATTTTCGGAGGTAAGCAATACGAGCCTCATTTCTAGCCTGGTACAATGTGGTAAGTGTATCCCAAGCATCCTTAGCTATTTCGCAAGAGTGAATGTCAGGAATAATGACACGTTTGATAGACAAGGCTATCAATGCATGTGCTTGAGCATCTTTGCCATCCCAAAAATTTTTCTCTATAGTAGGTGCAACAAAAACTGCATCACGAATAGGAATCTGAAGAATATCAGCATCTTCAATGACATCTGCATTAGCTTTAATACCTGTATTTGCAGGTGTAATAGGACGTTTTTCAACACCTTGCGCAATGTTCCACGGTCCTTTTGCAACCAATACATGTCGCATCATATAAGCCCACAATGTGTAATTGGTACCATCCAACTTATCCTCAACAGCCAACATACGGAATACATCACTACTTTCAGCCATGGCTACTGTCTAAAATACTCTCATGCAAAAAAATGATTGTATCTAAAAAAGTTGAACAAAAGTACCCTGAGGAGTTCAGCTAAACCTGTAGCAGACTTTGAGAAGCTTATATTGGTGAACCAAAACTGGTATATATCTTTGGCACAAAAAGATAAAATATCCTACATAAGCACTACGATAGTGCATTCAAAGGTCGAAATGAGCTCAAAGCGTGATTTCGGTACCACATAGTGAAGCTATTTTGATCTCCTAATCACCCTGAGTATGCATACCATATTTTGTGTGATTTTGAGACTGTGATTGGAGGGGTGTTGACGACACCCTTGATGAAGCGGTGACCTGCTCTGATACAAATTATTGGAGTTAGATGACTACGGAAGCACACGAACAGCACAAGGAAGAAGAAGAACCTTGGAGCACAACACACAATACTGATTCTATTACCACTAGAATGTACAAAGATAAGTAACCCATTACGGAAATAGACGTATATACAAGTGAGGGGAAAAAACCTCTTACAGAGGGAAAAAATTACCCCGGCGGTCCTAGTGTGTTCACACACATCACTACCTAAATATATCAACAATATATATATATATATATATATATATATATATATATATATATATATATATATATATATATATATATATATATATATATATATATATATATATATATATATATATATATATATATATATATATATATATATATAGGGCACAATGCGAGGTATAGATGGGTGTGCGAGTTAATTTGGGTTTTACTTCATCCTCAAGACCTTTGTTTTTTATTCATTTTTCTTGTGGAAAAAAGTTTTTCCATTATGTTCCAATTGAAAAATGGAAGAAAAATCTTACTTGAATTTGATGATCACTTTGGATGATAGTGATTGAGTGGAGTGATGAAAGTATGTGATGGGAATATTGATTTTTCTTTTTGTGATGAATTTTTTTTATGAAGTCTTACGGACCTGAGTGGAGTATATTTTCCTATTATTTGACAAAGGAAGACTCAAGGATTACCTATTTTTAAGATTGAAGTAGATGTTATTTCATTATCTGGGGGACATTGGTTCCTAAATAGTGAAGTAACCAAAGAAGTAGAGGACTAGGAATTAGATGAAGAAAAGGAGCTTCCTAAGAAAGAGTAGATAGAGAAGGAGCACAAGGATTGCATCAAGATTATAGGGAAGCATATTTTTATAGTAAGGAAAGGAAAATACAAGTACACCATGATTTCCAAAGAATTTTATACTTTCTAATGGTCCAAGATGATATACAAGAGATGAAGGCTAGTACATCTACATAGTTTGATAGAGGAACACATTTAATTATTGATTTCAATAGGTCTAAACAGCTTATAGACACTCTGTAGGAAGTTAAAAGGATTACCTTTGAACCGTACTTCATATGCAAAGTGAAGAATTGCGAGAATGAGGATGTGGAAAATGACAATTAGGCCAAACCAGCTTAGAGCTAATCTCTTGTTGTATTTAATGGGAACAAAAGTGGATGTTAGGTTTCTGAGGAAAAAAATGCTTCATCATATGTAGGTTATATAAGGATCACATATTTAGAAGATAAGCCAAATAAACAGTTGGAAATTAGAATAATATTTTTATAGTTGTTATGTTAGCCACAATTGCCAAGATACACAATGCCTCATAAGCTAGTTACATTGGTAATGTTGAATAACAAAGATAGCACCAAACCATTTGGAGTTGTTGACATTTCCCTACTTTTCTATGAGCAGCTGAAAGAAGCAGAAAAGCACTCAGAAACAAAGAAATTCATAAATGGAGCATAACTATTAACAAAAACTATATACCATATCTTGGGAGTAGAGGACAAACTAAAATTGACACCAGCTACTTAGGTTTTGGGAGAGGCATTGGTAGGAGTTAAGAGTCATATATTGTAGATTGTAGATAAAGAGGCATGAAAGAAAATAAATAAAAACTGTAATAGAAATTCAAGCTCCCTTGAAGAAAAACAAATTGATCCCACGAAGAAGAGATTGTAAGAGAGCAAGAACTGAAAGAAGAACAGAAAAGGGTGTAGGGTAATAAAGATCCACACTCTTCTCAAGCCTCTAAAGAAAAATTGTATACATATCTTATGTAGGATAATGAAAAAAGAGCATTCTATGAAGCTTGGTACCAAAAGATGCTTGAGGATTTCTCTATTGGGTACAGGCTGAAATGGAGGATTATGAAGACCCCCATGAGAAAATGATGGATGCCAAGGTTGATGTACTATTCATAGAAAAAGAAGCTTCATTATGAGCTTATTTAGAGGAGTTGCAACAACCTTAGGATAAAAGGAAAAATGATAGGAGAGCAGTGGTAGTTGTAGTAAAGAGAAAAACCCAAGAGCCTAAAGTGAAGCAAAAGATGAAGGAGCGAAAGTCAAAAAGCAAAAAGAAACAGACAAAAGAAAAAGAGGATAATCAAATGGCGGAAGGTAAAGATGCCAAGGATCAAGATCACTTGTTGGAAGCGCAAGAGAAAGAAGATGAAAATCCAAAAGTAATCCATAAGCTGGACATGGTGGAAATGCAAAAAAGTAATCCATAAGCTGGACATGGTGGAAATGCAAAAATTTTCAGAGGTTATAAAAAATATCTATGAATATTTAATGACACAGGTAGAGGAAGCCTACTAGAAATATGGTCATATCATGCATCACTATAGAGATACAAGTGGAGTTGAGAGAGCAAAGGAGAGCTATGGAGATATGGCAAGACAAAGTTATAAAGCTAGAAGCATAAATGATGCAACACAAAAATAAAGCTTATTTCTTGGAAGAGAAATGTTAGAAAAAGATAGTTATGATTAAGAAGATGGAAAAGGATATTAAACATCTAGAAGCAAAGAATAAGGTATTACAACCATCTTATCAAGTGTTAAGAAGGTTGGAAATGATGAAATCAATCAGATTCTAATGGAGGAGGGAACTACAGACTCGAAGGAAGCAAAGCAGAGAAAACCAATCAAGAGATCAAAGCCATTGAAGAACAAATAAAAGAAGAGATTAAAGATGCAAAGGAGTTAGAACTACAAGCTCATAAACATGCTACCACAACCCCAATATGAAGATCGGATTGTGCAGTTTGCAATAATGGCATCAAACCTGTACAACATTGTTGGAGACCTCTAAATATCCAAAGTTTTGATCTATACTAATTTAAGAACACCTCTATATCAATCATAGACCTAAATTTACACAAACAAAATCATTCATAATCACTTCTCTGAGTGAAGTTTCTTCTTCTTCAAGAATTCTACTTCAGATATTAACTTCATTAACTGCACATATCTTCAAATTTCTTCAATCTAATGATATACATATATCCACGCTACCTTTGCGCAATCATATTATCCATTAGATCTTCAAAAGAATCATTAAAACTCTTATTCGATCATTAAGATCAAATGTATGTTAGAAATTATCTTTTTGAACAAGCGACTTCGACATAGTCAACTTCTAAGGTTGATTTCTCACAGCACAAGTTTTATTTTGGTAAATGCTTTTAGCCGTAGCTTCCTTGCCTTCCAACTTAGATTTTGAATTCTCAATCATCAAAAACGTTAAATTGTGCACTGAGATCCAAGCAAAACATTGACACAAAAAAGTGCATGACTCTAAGAGTTCTATCTGCAGACTTTACATATACATGTTTCTATTGATCATACACATAACCTGAAAGGAATTTTTTGAACATAGCTTGATTAGCTTCTAGATTATATGTGTACAAAGGATTTCTTTATCCACTTGATCAAGCTGAGACAAATCAGAGAAAGACTCGACACTAACTCATAGAGATGACTCTCTACACATCTATCACATGAACACTTTTCTTCTAATGACTCTCCCTCCTATTTCTTCACATTATTGACTTATATACATATGATTCTCTACTCACCTCATGTCTATTACATTACTCCTTATCATTCTAATGATTATCTATACTCACTGTACAAGAATTTTCATCTATAATGTACATATGTATACAAGCTACATTTTTGAGATCTCTTCACTTTCTCTAATGAATTATTTGGCTTCATTTTGATTCCTAACTTGCTTCAAGTTCTTCATAATCATCAATTGGGGATTGCTTTGTTCCAACAGCTCCCCATCAATCACCAATTGTGATTATGCCATTCTTCTTTATTCCTGCCATCTCTTTGAACTTTTGTAATTTAGGTCCATCTAAGCTCTTTTTGCAACTTGCTCTTTTGTTGATGTATACAAAACTTCAATCTCTTTGTCAAGTACCTTTTCTCTCAAGAAATGATACTGAATCTCTATATGTTTAGTCATGGCATGAAAAACCGGATTAGCTACCAAATCTAATGAACTCATGTTCTCTCCAAAAATAATTGGAGTACTCTGATCAGTTCCAAAACTTTTCAATAAGTTCTTCAACCATATCACTTATTTTGCAGCCTCTACCATTCCTTTATACTCAGCTTCTGTGGATGACAAAGCAACTGTATGTTGCTTCTTTGAGCACCAAGAAACTAACTTATCCCCAATGTAACAGAGATAACCACGAGTGGGCCTTCTATCATCTAAATTACCTGCCCAATCTGCATCACTAAACACTTTGATTCTTGTGTTAGAAGTAAAACCATAATACAAACCTTCACTCAGGGTTCCCTTGATATATCTGAGTACCCTTTGAGCTGCAATCCAATGAGTTTTCTTTGGACAATGCATAAATTGTGATACGACACCAACTGCATATGATAAGTCTGGTCTTGTCAAGGTAGCATAGGTTAAACTACCTACCAAACTCCGATATTTCCTCATATCATTAAATTCTTCTCCTCCATACCTACTCAATTTATGATTTACCTCCAATGGTGTGGTTGAAGGCTTGCAATCTTCCATGTTGAACTTGACCAAAAGATTCTTCAAGTATCTCTCTTGTGTAACATATACTCCATGTTGAGTATACACAATCTGCATTCCTAAGAAATAAGACAAGTTTCGCAAATCAATTGCCTTAAACTCCTTTTCTATTTGCTTCTTAAGCTGCTTGATTCCTTGAGCATCTGTACGTGTGACAATAATATCATCAACATAAATACACATATATATGAACCCATCTTCACTTGCTTTCACTAGCAAGCTACTTTCTGCTTTTGAAGATTGATATTCACATTCATTCAAGAAATTAACAAGCCTGTAATTCCATGCTCTTGGGGCCTGCTTCAAACCATACAAAGCTCTCTTGAGCTTACATACATAATCTGATCCAATTGAATCCATGAAACCCTTTGGTTGCTCCATGTACACCTCATTGGCAATATATCCATTCAGAAATGCATTCTTCACATCTAATTGTGACAACTTCCATCCTTTACAAGGAGCAATAGCAATTAGAGTTCTGATTTTAGACATCTTAGCAACTAGACTAAAGGTTTCATCGTAATCTATCCCATAAGTTTGGGCATAACCTTTCACCACAAGTCTAGATTTATATCTAGACACCTCACCACTTGCAAACCTCTTTGTCTTATACACCCACTTACATCCAATTACCTTCTGGTTCTTTGGTCTTGGCACCAATTTCCCATGTCTCATTCTCAAGTAGAGCATCATATTCTTCTTGCATTGCCCTTTCCCAATTCTGTTTACCTTTAGCTTCTTCATATGTGGTTGGATCTTCTTCTATCTTCACAATATAAGCATAATCTTTTGTTGTTAAAAATGATGTATCATAGCTATACCTGATAGGTTCCTTTCTTTCTCTCAAAGATCTTCTGACCTCTTCACTTCTTGATGTCTCAAATACATTCGATTCTGGATCAAACCTTGGCCTATCTTCATCATTGCCCTGCAATTTATTTTTACAATCATCATCATCAATATCTTCTTCATACACTTTTACTTTTGTCTTCCCTTTCCTTTGTATTTCTTCAACATCTGGATAATCATTTGTTGACCCTGTATACCATGTGCTTTTCTCATCAAATGTAACATCTTTTGTAACAAGAAATGGCTTTGTAGATGGACTCCACAATCTATAACCCATCTGTTTATACTACATTCTTTGACATTTCTCTTATAGCTCTCTCATTAAAATGCCTAGCCTTTTATGCCATAGGTCTAACTCAGACATCTTTTGACTTCCATAAGTAAACAATGCATGTCCCACATTACCTTGGACCTTGAGAGTAAAAAGTCTTCCTTCTTTTTGACCTGTAATGATGCTTCTATATCCCTGATTTGGATCTTGCACATAAACACCATTTTTTGTGAATCTGACTTCATATCCTTTCTCCACAATTTGTCCTACACTTATCAAGTTTTTAGGAATAGTAGGAACATAAAGTACCTTGCGTAAGAGTGTGCTTCCACTCTTTGTCTTCACTGATCCAATGCTTTCCACTTCATGCTTGGTGTTGTCTCCCGTTTGAACTGCATGTCCACTCACCTTTGCTTCCATATTAGTAATCAATGATATGTTGCCACTAAGATGATTGCTACATCCTGAGTCAATATAGAATACCCTTTGATCTTCTCCTATTGCTTCATGTGTTGCATTCAAGATGAGAGTCATACCATCCTTATAATTTGATGCATAATTATAATAGTTGTTATTATAGGACTGAGGTTGAAACTTCCACATCCTCTAGCATATGAGGTCCTACCACCTCTTCCTCTGAAGTTACCTCTTTGATTTTTGCCTCCTCTTGCTCTTTGATTGAAACTCTGATTATGACTTCCACCATTTTGATTGTTATACCAACAATCATTTGCCAAATGATTTGTTCTGCCACAAATCCAACAAGCTCTAACATTATCTTTATTCTTACCTCCTCTTCCTTTACCTCTTGAATTCATCATTCCTCTTGTGAAATTAACTTGGCTTGAAGATCCTTCATCATCAGTTGACTGCTTTCCTTTGACATTCTTTCTCTTGTCCTTGGAGTACATAGCTTGGCTTGCACTCCTATCATTATCTCCCTTAATGTCCTGCTCAAAAGTTAGCATGTGTCCTAGCAATTGATTAAGATTAGGAGAAAAATGATCTAATGAAAATTCTATGGACAATATGAAAGGCTTCCATTTCTCATCTCCTCTCAGACTTGTAATTATTTGTCTTACCAACTTATCCTCTGAAATATCTTCATCTACTGCTCCCAAGCTTTCTTCAATATCCTTCATTCTTGCCACATAATCAAAAATTGACTATCAGCTCTACTTCTTGAAGGTTGTGAACTCAACCCATAATGAGGACTTCCTTGACTTAGTTGTACTTTTCAAATGCTCTTCCAAAGTAGTCCACACATCTGTTGCACTTTCTAATCCTCTAATATGAGGTAGAAGATAGTCATTTATAGCCATGTAAATGATGCTCCGAGCTTGAGCATCCTTCTTCATCTAGTTCTTCAAATCTGCAAGCTCTTCCCTAGTTGGAACACTAGGATCTTCAAACTTAGGCTTTTCTTCTTCTCCTGTAATAAATGCCATCAAATCTTTGCTCATGACGTGTGCCTCCATCCTCATCGACCAAGCTGGATAGTTCTCCCTATCTAGCTTATCAATGTGCAAGCTTTCTCCCATCTTTGATCTTTGTCTTCTACAAATGTTAAGATAAATGAATATTCTTTGTACCTTTAATGTAAATCTTCAATCTTTCAAATCCTTTCGAGCTCAATCTTCACTCTTCTTCAGGTTGTCTTCAAGACTTTGGTCTTGTCCACCTTCCATTAGAAGAAGCTTCAATGTCTGCAATAGTCGGGACTTCCAATGCTCTTTACTTCACTTTATATTGCACCTTTGGCTCTGATACCACTGTTGGAGACCTCTAAATCTCCAAAGGTTTGATCTATACTGATTTAAGAACACCTCTATACCAATCATAGACCAAACTTTACACAGATGTTACCTTGATTTACAAAATCATTCATAATCACTTCTCTGAGTGAAGTTTCTTCCTCTTCAAGAAGTCTGCTTCAGAGATTAACTTCATTACCTAACTTTGCCCAATAATATCATCCATTAGATCTTCAAAAGAGTCATTAAAACTCAGATTTGATCATTAAGATCAAATGTATGTTAGAAATTGTCTTTCTAGACAAGCAACTTTGACATAGTCAACTTCTAAGGTTGATTTCTCATAGCTAAAGTCGCATTTTGCTAAATGCTTTTAGCCATAGCTTCCTTACCTTCCAACTTATAGTTTGAATTCTCATTCATCAAAAACTTTACACTATGCACTGAGATCCAAGCAAAACATTGACACAAAAAAGTGTGCTACTCTGAGAGTTCTATCTACAGACTTTACATATACATGTTTCTATTGATCATACACACAACCTGAAAGGAATTATACCTTCAAACTTTGAACATAGCTTGATTAGCTTCTACATTAGATGTGTAAAAAAGATTTCCTGATCCACTTGATCAGCCTAAGAAAGACTTGATGCTAACTCATAGAGATGACTCTCTACACATCTATCACATGAACACTTTTCTTCTAATGACTCTCTCTCCTATTTCTTTACATTATTTACTTATATACATATGATTATAGACTCATCCCATGTCTGTTACATTACTCCTTATCATTCTAACGATTATCTATACTCATTGTACAAGAATTTTCATCTGTAATGTACATATGTATACAAGCTACATTTTTGAGAAATCTTCACTTTCTCCGATGAATTCTTTGGCTTCATTTTAATTCATGCCTTGCTTCAAGTTCTTCATAATCATCAATTAAGGATTTCTTTGTTCCAAAAAACATCACTTGGCAAAAGATGGTTTGGGCATACCATTCTTCATGGTCTTAGAAAGAATTAAAAAAATATCATAGTACTAGAGTATAAACGGTGTGTGATTTCAGAACTGTCTGAACCGGCTGGACCCTTAGATCATAGAATTACTTTATTACATTCTTCGCCCCCTTGAAAAATTATTTTCGTCCTCGAAAATAGAGCGATATATCTACTGTAGGCAACCTCCGAGCCTCATGTTCTAAAAGTGGGAGAATATATTCATGTTCTAGAATTGGAAGAACATGTCTCATCTCTGTGGTGGCATCCTTGCCCAAATGATTCAAAACACTGTCTCGCTTTGCACTTTGATAAACTAGTCAAAGTACAAAGTAGTGAATGAATAATAAGGGTGGATCTAAAAACATTCTTGGCCAATTCATAGTTTTGCGATGTGCAATCTAGGCACACATATGTGAACTGGGTGGATTCAAATTACTAGTCCACTTTTGGGTATGAGTGGTGCATGAACTTAGTAACATCGGTGGGATTCTTATCCCTTGCAAGACTTTGAGAACTCTTGATTCACTTGAATTTGGTTAAGAGAACTTGCAAGTTTGGTTCTCCAAAAAATCTAACTTGGATGTTTGTACAATGGTTTACTCCTATCCAACATTTACTTGATTTTTTTCTTAGAGGACTACTTTGTCCTAATGAGTTTAAAAATTCTATGTAAATTGTAGGAAAAAGTTTACCATTTTCTTTGAGTCAAGCATACTGTAACTTGACCAATTTAAATTCAAAATAAAAATTGTCTAAATTAGGACACTTTTCTCATAGACTTGAGCTAAAAGTTCTTGGGAATCGTCAATCTGCTGAGCAATTCCGAACTTCTCTATTCTAGTGTATATTGGACTCTAGGAAATCATTTATGCTATAAATTGAAGCAAAATCAATTGAATAAGTCAATCTTGAACTTATCATTTTTTGATGTTTGAAAAGGTTCTTGTACAGAACATCTATCTAGGATGTTTACTTTAGTTACCTGGTTCTATCCGGCTAACCCTTGACTTTTATGAAAAGAATCAAATACCATATCTGAGTCAAATCCAAAAAATCCGAAAAGCGAAAAGAAAGAACTAAACTCTGTTCAACCAATTCAAGCTTCAAAGATACGTAAACTTGCTATGATTCAAAGTCTAGATGACTCAGGACTTTAACTTCTCAAAGATCTATTTCAACAGGGTATTGAAGCATTTTTCTATATTTACGAGTAATAAGGTGGTTTTTCAAAAAGATGCAAAGCAAATGGAAAACATCATCCAACCACAAGATACTAGCGTGGTAACTAACATCAGTGTGTCGACCCACTGAGGTTCTGTTGATGAGTTTTGTATTCAAATAATGCTTCACTTGAGACTAAGTTCAGATCAGATTCAATCTTTCTAACTCCTTAATGGGAATGCAATTCTTGTGCATTTCTTTGAGTCAAACGCGTGAATTTACCAAGTTACACTAGGAACTTGGTACTTGACTTAGTCAATCAAATTCTTGGTTGAAAAGATCAACTCAAAGTCAAAGTTCAACTTCTTCAGAAATTTATGAAATATTTCCAAAGTAGCAACACTTTATCTTGAAGTGTTTCAAGAAGATCTTGGAAGTTACTTACTTCATATCTTGTGTTTCCTTGATCTTGAAGTTATCTTGAATATCTTGAGATACTACTTTTATCCTCCTTGAATTTAAACTCCTTCTTTGAAGTCTAGGACTAAAAGATAATTATCATCCCACGATCCGATGTCCCATACCATCTTTCCTACCAATGCAAGATTACGACCACCACGTGCTAGAGAGATGACTCTCCTCCCAACAAAATGCCTCTATATATAGCCCTTTCTAGGGGACTGCCTTCTTGTGGAGGTGGATACTAACCATCCATGTGTCAGCCATGTAACTGCATGTGCACCAAGTGTCCCCGTTTCACCAAAGTTATCTCAAGTGGATGCTTCTAGAAGGTTTTAGAGCTCTTTGGGCAAAACTCTCCCCATGTACCCGATGGGGATTGAACCCAAGACCTCCTCCTTCACATGCTTGAGTCTTAACCACTAGGCTAAGTGGATTACTTGGTTACAAGAGTAAATGACCTTCTAGTAAGTCTAGATACGAGATCTTTGGTCATACACACAGATGACCAAACAGTGTCCGATTTCAGATCTGTCTAAACTGGCTGGAACCTTAGATATAGACTTACTTTATTACATGTATGGGCTCTTTTTTATCTTGTTGTATCTTACACCACCCATCTGTGGGCAACGTCCATGAGATTATATGTGGCTTGCTGAATTTTATGCCTATCATCCACGATATGGCGTAAAAAAAAGCACTACTCCCACTTGCTAAGCCACTGCTGAACAACATCAGTAGTTCTAGCACTACTAGGACCGTGATATCTTGGCGGCTTAAGATCCTTAAGCTCTCGTCGAGTCTCTCTAACTAATATGCTCTCTCTAGGAATCTTTGGAGTTTGATGCTCGTCGGGAGCATCTAACTTCATTCTCGGCAAGTCAATCTCTAGCTTCAACTTCCTCTTTCTTGGAGCCATGTATGTGCTTTAAAATATCATGAAGTGCACTCTCTAAGTGTGCTTTCCTAGCACTCATGGTCTCTACAAAATCTGAGGTATGCTCAGCCATGAGTGTATCAGTCCTAATTTGTGAAGAAGGTCTTTAAAAATTTCGGCAGCATTTTGATAGGAAAATGGAAATTGGAAAAAAAAAACTAAGTGCACTAGACACACTTACAAACCAAAAGGTGTTGACAGACATAATATATACACAATGAAACCAAAGAGCACCACACTCCCTTGTAGAAAACCTTGTGCTTGTGGTATGGTACAATAAATAAGAACATTGAGTGTTCTTATAACTTTTTGGATGTACTTGCAAGATCAAACACTAATATACTACTTTCATGCAAAATGCATAGCTAAATAAACCTCTAATCAACCATATGCTATATAGGCTATGCATTGTTGTTGTATAATTACATGGGTCTAAGGGGATAACCCTTGGTTTTCTAAGTATGAAACCCTTGGGATTTATGGTTTATTTGCCCCTTTTAGATGGGTCTTGAACCTTAGGGCTAATTCTCTAAGGTTGAGTACCTTAGGCTTGATTGGAGGCTTCTCCTAGCCACTTGATTTATACCTGAGAGCTTTGGAGACTCTTCTTTTAAAACCCATGTGATTTCATGTGATTTGCTAAGCTTGGAAACCATGTGACCACCTTAGGGATCCATGTGATGGAATGTACACATGTCCCCTTGAGAGGGACTTACCCCCCTATTTTTGGAGCTATATATTGGAGGGGTGGTTGGGTGGAAAGGCATCTCTCTTTCTAGTATGAGTCTAGCTCGGTAGTTTTCTTATTTTTTGTGTGGAGTCTATGGAGCGCTCAATCAACATGGTATAAAAGCCTAGTTGAAAGCTTACAAGTTTTCTCCCCACGAGTCTTGTTTTTTTCCATTGAGCCCACGAGCTGATCTAGTTCATTATCCTTACTCTACATTCGTATTCACGGATGTTTCTCTTCAAAGATGGGTTTCGAAGGCCTCTAAAGATTATGCTAATGTGACCTCCTTGTATGGGGAAGGCCACGGCCATCACAAGCCATCCTTGGGCAGGCTAGGAGAGAATGTATGCAACAGCGATTTTGAAATGTAGGTAGTATACTTTGTATATGGGATTTTTCGATCCCGGTAATAGATCTAGAAGAGTTTTTGAGTTCTCCGGAGCGGGATTTTTCCAATCTCCTCGTATAAAAGTAGGACATTGTTCATGCCAAGGCTAGGATTTGAACTTTGGACCTCAAATCCACAAGGAATGTGTACTGCTACGTTAATCCACAAGTTGGCTTTAAGAACAACAAATCATATAGCAAATCTTGTTTGAGTGATTAGGTTGTTTAGTTCTTTTATAGCCTTACTTGCAACATGGAACATCATTTATGCTCGCTATATGAAGCTATTTCAAGTCAAAAAGTAGCCATTCGTGAGTGATGCATCCCCAATCTCTTGACTACTAGATGCTAGAAGCTAAACTCTTTGACGACATTTATACCCATCCATTACATAATGTAATCTCATATATGAGGTTATTTGGTGGTTTCCCTCTCTTCATAGTTAGGTGGAGAATATATGAGAGTTCCATAGTCCAAGACAATAGAGAACAAAGAGATGCCTCTCTCCCTCAAAGATTTGTATTGGAGATACAAACCCAAACATGGAGTAGCATGCATCACCATCAAACTCAATTCAAAATCAGAAGAGGACTATGGAATTGGAAATGGAGAACCTTAACAAGATGAGCATCCTCGCAAATGAATGGCCTTCATCAAAGATTTGAGGAAGTAGTTTTTTGGCTCTTTTGTTCCTTGCATATTTTATTACTCTAATTCCATAAGTGCATGCCATTAACACTATGCTTTATTTGGAGCCTTCTAACATGATTTAATGAAGCAACAAAAGAGGGAAGGCATCCATTCAAGAAATTATGCAGAATCATGAAGCAAGGACAAAGGCCAATATCTTTAAATATGTTTTTCTCAATGTCATGCAGTATGTGCTTGATGACATATAAGTGCATAAAATTCTTATGCACAAAGGACAACTTTTTATACCTTTAAATATGTTTTTTCTCAATGTCATGCATTATTTTCTTGCTGACATATAAAGGAAACAACTAAGAAAATGCTTATGCACAAAGGAAAACTTTTTATACCGTTAAATATGTTTTTCTCAATGTCATGCATTATTTGCTTGAGGACATATAAAAGAAAAAACTAAGTGCATAAAATTCTTATGCACAAAGAACAAATTTTTATACACTAGATCACTCATTATTAAGAGCATGACTTTATTTGAGAAATTTGTTTCCAAGGAAAAGGAAGCATGTGCATGGCTATGCATGAAGACCACATCCTTGCATACACATATATACATAGATGCATGATTTTACGATGCGCATGCACACTCGAGAAGCCTTTAGTATGCATATATAGATGCATGAATTCAAAGGTGGTACCACATATACACACCAAAGACAACAAGGAGATAGGTTTGAATTCTAGCGTAAGGCCCATTACATGCCAACTGTGGCTATTGGCACAGGTTGAACCCTTGCCCCTGCCTCAAGAGGCAAATGCTCAATCCGAATCTTTAAAGTTTGGTACACATATTGGGCACTCAAGTAAGCATGAGGTGCCAAGATGGAAGGGAAGGAGTGCAATGGCCGAAGCCTACTTCCTCACCATGAGATCACTAAAGTAAAGTGAAGGGATGGATGAAGCTAAATTTCCAGGTAAGTATTTGCACCCCTTTCTTTTCCTTGCATACTAAAGAACATACACTACATGTCATAATAGATGTGAATTTGAAAAGGATGCATAGATTGAGGTGGACTTATTTGTTTGGTCACATACACAATTAAGTCATGGAAATGATTTGCACTAAGCATCATATTCATATGGTTTTGGAAAAGAAAGATTGCTTGTGCATAAATATGCTCATGATTTATGTATACATTATGGCCACTCATATTCACAAAAAAAAAGATGCATGAAACTTTTGCATCATTCTTTGAATGAACAAAGTTCCAAATTGGAACTTTTACATCCTTTAAGGAGGGGTTCAATTTCTGAACCTTGTGCACGCTACACATTTTCCAATAAAGGTGTAAAATTTCTTAGCATGCACTGTATGCATATGGAATGTAGTACATGGATTTGTGGTATTAGTGGGAGATTTGGCTTATTGTAGTTTAAGTGTAGTTACAATTTCCATTATAGGAATAATGGTAGGATAGCCAATTGACCATATCAAAATTACCAATCACTTCCTATATGATTTGCTTATTACAAGCCAAGAAATAGTACATACCTTAAGTCTTAATTCCCTCTTGTGGAATTTTTCCATAAAAACCCATGGCATACCTGAGCAGCAAGGCAATAGACTTAAGGTAATAATACAAAATTTTCTCTCTTGCAAAAGCCACGATGCAATGGTGGTAACTTAGAGTGACTATTATCAAGCTCTAACAAAGAATAAGGGAACCCGTAGTGTTGGAAGATGGAAATATCAATTCAGTTTTTCAGTATAGCTCTTTATTAGAGAGAATTTAAGAACTATTCGGAGCTTTACATTATTCTTCCAAGTAAATAGAACGCTTGAAGAGAAGGTAAAACTTAAGGGTTGTAATAAACCCTAAGTACCATTTCCCAATGTCTAGAAGTAAAGGACTATTTAAACGGTAATGGTATTACCATCTACTTCAAATTAAATATCTCATCGACAAAGAAAATATTCTTCTTTAAGATTACTAATTATATCAAAAGATAATATCTAGTTGAGTATAAACTATCTCTATAGCAGATGACATAAAATGCTCTTTTAAAGTACATCTGAACAAAGGAATCATTGAAAGGCAAATCTTTGACATCAACTCTTGTCAATTTACAATTACAATTGAGACTTGGTAAGGTGAAAATCCATTGTATCATAGGTGCCACATATGTTCTGCAATGGAAATAACACTTACAAGTCTAAGGAGTAATACTTCTCACCAGATTAGAGTAACAGAAGGTTTGATCCCAAGGTTAGAGCTTATGTTACCTTCACTAAAGTGGAAGTGAAAGTAGGATGGTATGGGACATCTAGGCTTTCACTACCATAGAAGTACATTTGGTGGTATGGGACATCGAACTTATGGATAATCTAGACTTGAACTTTGGGAAATTTCTTCAACAAGCTTGGATGAAAGAAATTAAAAAAGCTCTAAATAGTTCTTTTATCCTAAGAGAAACAATAAAAGATTGAAGATAAACTCTTTCAAATTCTATAGAAAGAGAACAACTTTCAATATACCCTCATGCAATTTTGGAGGACAAAAACTCTTAAGGAGGGGGGAAAGTACCCAAGAACTCATACCTTATGTTCTAAAAATACCAAATAAGGCATTGCAAGGTAAACGATATGCAAGCATCGATAAAGTTGAAGTAAATCATGCTCCTAAAGGTAACTTGATGCTTCATGTGATAACACAACATTAAGTTGCGGATTCCAATAGTTGAGACCTAAGAAAAATGGTTTTTTACATGAAGCATAAAAGTGAGATCCCCAAATAAAACCCATGGGTAAAACATTCAACACAAAATCTAGTGAAGGGATCTAATGGAGAAAGAGTTAGTCTTATCTCTCATTCAAATAAAGGAGAGAAGACAAAAAGCCATACTAAGGAAAAGATCAAGTCAAACTTTAAGTTTGATAGGATTATGCACACCACATAAAATGGTTAACCAAATATTTAAGTAAGATTAGTTGTGGTGTATCTAAGCACCTTAGTCCTTGCTCTGATAATTTGGTAACATAGTTTGTAGCAGATGAAGGGAATTAAAAAAGATAGAGAAGATGAGAAAGTATAGACACATAGTTATGTGGATTGGATGAAGAACCCACTGGTACAAGGCAGTGGATACTTATCCCTTTTGGGTACTTTTTCTTTTGTTTTTAAATAAAGGAAGTTCGGCCTTAGCCTACTCTCCCGAACTTGAATCAATTAAAAGAAAAGTACAAGACAAGGGGACTAGTGCTTTCATAGAGTTTAGATGGCATTATAAAGAAGGTTAATCACCCTCTCATCACCCTCATGTGCGGCCCACTTGGATTTAAGGTTATTGTTGATCAAAAGGAGCACTTGATGATGCCTGAAGGGGGGGGGGGGGGGGGGGGGGGGGGAGGGGGTTTCTTAGAGTTAGCGATCCTTTTGCCAAGGAGGAACATTGATTTCTCAATCCACCACTCTTTGGGGGCATCGCCAAAGTTAAAAGCACATCTTTCCCACCAACTTTTCCTTAGGACCTCCCCTGTGATGGCGTTCCAGAGAGTTGTAGAGTAGCCGATCACTTCTCCTAGCAGAGCTTGCTTCCAAGTGATATGTTTCTGAAGTCTAATTTTCTTTTCGACAATCTGTTGGAGCCTACTGGAGTTGGGACAAGTAAAGAAGATGTGAGAAACATCCTTGGTAGATTGGTAGCAATGTTTGTTTTGCACAAGAGAGGTATTCCACAAAATGCTAGCCCTAAGGTTGTTCCAGATTCCACGATGAAGAATTTTCCATAAGAAGACAGACTTTTTGATTTCTATGAGGGGGTTCCATATAGCCATGAACTTCATGTCCCATCAAAGCCACATCCATGACACACACCATTTCTTGTTGAGGTTAACCTGATAATCAATGGTTTCTTTGATGTTCAAGATTTTCGACAGGCAATTACCATTGTGCCATCTGAGACCAAGCGAACTCGGGGTGTCGTGCCCCATGAGAAGGCAATCTTTAGAGCGGTCCCAAGCGAGACATCTGCTTTGCAAAGTATTCCATTCTTCATAGGAAATGTTCATGCTAGGGTCAATATCCTCAAAGTTGATCCACTGGTTGGTGTCTTGCTTCCAGAGATGTTTCCATTTTTTGAAGCCTTTGTTCCATAGCCTCTTGGCGTTTCGATTGTTCCAAGATTCCATGATCCAGATGCCATGAATCAGAAATGAGAAGTCATTTCGTCTGATACCAACTACCCACTTCCAATCTTCACTTATTCTTGTGAAGCTTTTGACTTTATTCCAACTCTTCCATAGGGAGCACACAAGATTCGAGCTTTTCAGGAATACCAAGATCGGGAAAAACGAAAGGGTCAAAATGTTAAGATTCTTCCAATTCGGGAATCCCATGAGAGCCAACTCATTCTTGTTTCTGAAGATCAACTTGGACAAGGAGGCTTCCCCATTGCACCAAGCCTTAATCATCCATTTTGCCACAAGTTTGTTAGCCATGCACTCAATGTCCAGAATGCCAAGGCCCCCACTATTTCTTTGGTTGGTGTAGATGGACCACTTGATTTTAGGCACCCCCCTCCTATTGTGGTCACCTTTCCAAAGGAAGTTTGTGCAAATACTATCAAGTTTGGATAGATCTTGCTCTTTGGGTCTCCAACAAGAAAGGAAGTAAATGGTCGATGATATGAGGAACCTATTGATAACCATTGCGCGGCCAGTGAGATTGATTTGCATACCTCTCCAATAGTTTAGCTTGTTTTTGAGTCTCGCCAGCACCCAGTTCCATCGCTGCTCCATCTAGATACCAAACCCCAAGGGAATCCCAAGAAGCTAGAAAATTTGGCCCTATTGTGGACAAACACATTCATATCATTGGCAAGAAGTCTCATGGTGATTTGGCCATGGTCATGAGGCAGTCGGAGGCTGTTGATTCCACATATTGTTCCACCAGCCGACTAAGCCCTTCCATGGCAATGGCAAAGAGAAGGGGGGCCAATGGGCACCCTTTTCTAATCGATCTTCTAATTTTGATCACCTTTGAAAGTTTGCCATTAACATTAATTTTAGTCGATGCATTTCCTAAGAAGGGTCATGATCATCTTGGTGAATTTCTGACTACATACGAGATCTTTAAGCGACTATAGAATATACTCCCATTCCAGCCTGTCCTAGGCTTTATCAAAGTTGATCTTGAGGAAGACCACATCTTGTCTTAACTCATTTGTGAAGTCGAGACCTTCCCGAATATCTATAATGGTTTCCAAAATTGACCTGCCTTTGATGAAACCTTTTTGGTCCAACCACATATAAAAGGTTGAGATGTTTGAGGTCTCCCCGTGCCTTGCTTTCCTCCTCTGCCTCTACCTCTAGCTTTTCCTCTACCTTTGAAATTTCCTTGGAAGGAACTTCCTTCATTTTCATTCTTGTTGGACTTTGACTTCTCATTAGCTTTAGCTTTATCAAAGTATAGGGCAAAAGATTGATTAACTCTTGAGGATTCACCATTTTTGTTTATCTTTGCTTCATGTGTGAAGAGTTGGCCCATCAGAGTGTTGATCGATCAGGTACTTGCATGTCCATATATAGATCCATGGCAGTTGTGAAGGATTCCCACTTGTCATTAGCTTTAATGCCATTGATGATTTGCCTTATGATTTGCTCTTCTTCAATCACCTCTCCAATGCTTCCTAATTGATGAGAGATCTCCTTCATCTTGGTGACATAATCAGTCACACTTTGCTTGGAGCTTTTCTTCAAGGTAGTAAATTCCATCCATAGTTGGATGGTTACCCTTTGCTTCTCATTGTTGGCATGACTTCATCTTCAGATATGTATCCAAAGAGATTTCTTCCTTATAGGTAGGCCTCCATCACTAGAGACCAGGCTGGGTAGTTCTTCCTATCCAATTTCTCAATGGTTGAAGGAAAACCATCTCCCACATTGATTTGAATATGCTCTGATACCACTGTGAGAAGAGATGGTGGACACACTCCAAGGATGAGTCTAGTGTTGCAAAAAACTGCTCTACACCTGCCAAGATAGCTTTAGAGATGCTAAGTAAACACTTTGAACTTGCTAATGATGCATTAATACCTCCTTAGTACTTTGTAAGGTCATTCTCAAATTGATTCATCAAAACAGATGACTTGACACAAAACAGATGATCAAAAACTTGCTATTTTGGGATTAAAAGCACTCTGGAATTTTACTTAGAGCTCACAAGCTATTGAGAAATGACCACAGAAACTTTGCACACATTAAGTTGAATATATGATGAATCTAAAGCAAGAAATGTGATGAATTTTAATGTACTTCGGAACATTGGGGACTCATCCCGACTTTTCAGGAATAATCTGCCTACATATATAGGTGATTTCAAATTGATGTAGCTCATAGATTAATGAACCAAATAATATGGAAATTGAGACAAAGCAAATAGACTTAACGCTTTACCTATAGAAATTTAAATCACATCAAAAGAATAAGTAGACAGAGAGAAATCACCGATCAAAGTTGACTGACAATGAGATATGAACCTGAAATAGGAGTTGAAGTAAACTCCAAATATGATCTAAGAAATCAATCCATGTTGCACATATGATACATGAATTGATTGGGCATGAAGCATGGCAAGGATTAGCACAATGTGTGCTCCAATAATGATCCAATACCTGACCAGAATCTCCTCTAATTTGAGCACAAAAGTCTTCTCTGGTCTACGACCGTCTTCATGTGTATATATAGAGAAATTTGAATTCAAACTTGGTGGGATTCCACCTAAAAGTTCCTTGATCATAGTGAATCTCATCTAATTGACTTCTCCAACTTTGGCTTCATGGTTTGCACCTAACAAGGTCATGGATTCTCTTCTCCCTTTTACTTTTGGAGATTTTACTCTTCCATTATTACAAGAGATAGCTTCTATGACTCCTCTCGTTGAGAGCACAAAAGATGTCATTACATAAATGATTTAATCAAGCATTAGGCATGGATAAATGTACCAACACGTTGTAGCTAAATTGACATTCATTCAAACATTCTCCATCTCATAATCTTTTATCATCCTTGAGAAAATTATTTTGTCTTCTAATATCTTTTCTTCCTTTGGTAGACCTGAGAGATAAGATCATGACCCTTTCTTTCTCTCACATTTAAGTCATTGAACATTTAAAAAAGTGCTTTCCTCCACTCTACAACTATAGTTGGTATGTCATTAGAATCTTTATTAATGTATTCTATGTATGCTGCTCCATACCCTATCAATTACGCTTTCATCAATAATGATATTCTACCAAAAACTTCTAAGTATCTCTCAAAAAATCCATAGTTGAAAGCATCCTCAAATGTTTGTACATAAGGATCACCCATGAACATAGCTCGATTGTAGTATGCCATCATATAGATTCTATCATACTTTGCATGCTCAATCATTAGCTTCCACTGAATCTCCAATCAGTGCTTTGCTAGTACTTAGCATATAATTCCTTGTTGGCCATCTCCTTCCTTCGATCTTGTGAGCTTTGGGAAGTTCAAATTTTTAAGAGAAATATCGTCTTTTGGAATTAAGGCAATATGCTAGATTTATCTTATCATGGGATTGGGAACTTCCAACCATATTTTTCCTCAATCTTTGTTTCTATCTAGCCACTTATTCCTCGAAGATGGGTTACATTTCAAGGAGCTCTTTGGTGACTTCAATCTTTCCATCATATTCTAGAAATTTATTTGGGTGGTTATCTGTGTGTATGACCAAAGATCTCGAGTCTAGACGTACTAGAAGGTCATTTACTCTTGTAACCAAGTAATCCACTCAGCCTAGTGGTTACGACTCAAGGATATGAAGGAGGAGGTCTTGGGTTCAATCCCCATGGGGTACATGGGGAGAGTGTTTTGCCCAAAGAGCACTAGAATCTTCTAGAAGCATCCACTTAAGTTAACTCTGGTTAAAGTGGGACACTTGGTGCACATGTAGTTACATGGCTAACACATGGATGGTGAGTATCCACCTGCCCAAGAAGGCAATCCCGTGGAGAGAGCTATATATAGAGGCATTTGGTTGGGAGGAGAGTCATCTCTCTAGCACGTGGTCATAATCTTGCACTACACTTAGAGACTATGCAGTAAGAGTATGCAGTTAGCCAAGGGGAAGGCAACTAAGACATGGGACCAAAGAGTGGTAGGTCTACCCATTCCGATCTAGTCCTATGAGGAAAAATTCAATTTTGAGATAGCATGATTGGCCTGTTTTGATGTAGTCCTAATTCATAAGTAGCATGCTAGGAAATGATCAATCATAGAATTTGCTTCACATGTGTATCAGTTTTGGCATTAGGGGACATGACTTGTGATCCATGGATAGCCAGATCTCCAAGAGATGCGATTAGTGGCTGCCACCAAGTTGCTCAAAATTGATTGTAAGTATATTTACTTTATTTATTTTGTGTATTCATTGTGTGTAGTAGTGGATTCTTGTAGCCATGGAAACTCTAGTTGGAATGCTCAAGTACTTTTAGATAAAGTAAGAGCAGAATTCCAAGATTTGTTTTTGAAAGAATAACCTTCGGGTTTACCTCCTTGCTGGAACATTGAGCATAGAATCAAATTGGTCCCATGAGAAAGTCAAACTGCTCAACCACCATTTGTAATGAGCTTGTAGGAGGAGAATGAAGTTTGCAAGGTCATGGACGAGTATTTATAGAAAGGGCTGATCAAACCGAGCTATTCAGCCTTTGCAACACTAGTTCTTCTCCTAAAGAAGAAAGATGGATCTTATAGGATCCTGCATTGACTATAGAGCACTCAATAAGATTACCATCAAACACATATATCCCATGCCCAGGATAGAAGATCTTTTAGATGCTCTAGGTGGAGCCATCCTATATGGTAAGATAGATTTGAAAAGTTGCTACCATCAGATTAGAGTAAAAGAACAAGATGTATAAAACAACTTTCAAGACTAGTTTTGGGCATTATGAGTATTTAATTATGCCATTTGGTTTGACCAATGCACCTACTACTTTCATGATGTTCATGAATGATATTTGATGACCATTCATTGGAAAGTTTGTTATGGATTTTGTTGATGACTTGTTTGTGTATAGTAGGTTTGTACATAAGCATGAAAGTCATTTGAGATTAGTAGTAAATAAGCTAAAAGAAAAGCAGATGTTTATAAATCTAGATAAAATGTAATTATTCCTTATAGTGATAGATTATTTAGGGCATGTGCTATCGGCCCATGGGGTTCAAATGGATCCCAAGAAGGTCTCAGTTACTCTATCTTGGCCTGCTCCTCAAGATGAGGGGTAATTACGATCATTTGTAGGACTTTTCAATTTCTATTGGAAATTCATTTCCTCTTATTCATCAATAGGAACACCTATGACGAACTTGCTTCAAGGCAAAGTATCATTTGCATAGAAGCAAGAGAAACAACAAAGATTTGATACTTTGAAACAAGCTATTTCAAAGGCTACTATACTCAAAGTGGTAGATCCATAAAAACCATTTGAGTTGGAGATAGATGCTAATAGCATAGTCATAGGGATAGACTTGAGCCAAGATGGCAAGCTAATAGCTTTTGAAAGCAAAAAGTTGACTAGTGCACACCGTGACTATTTCTTGTACCACCTTATTCTTCTTGCCTACTGTTTTCCAATTTTGTTCGGCGACCTTGTCACTATGGATTACCTGAGCGACTTTGCATTCTCCTGAAACAATTTTGCTAGGGTTGACATTTTCATCATGTTCAACATCATTAGAAGAGGCATTAGGCTTAGCATTATCATCAAATGGGTTGGAAATATCCTTTGATAGGATCTCATAGAGATTATCAGACTCAAAACTTTTTTTCTTGGTTTTTTGTCCCTGTTTCTTACCCATAGAGTTGGGGCTACTGTTGTGCGTTGTTTGGACATCTGATTTGTCATGACTACTAGAATCTGCCAAATTTTGGAGTAGGGGACAGTCCCGAATTAGGTGCCCTTGTTTGTAGCAGTTGTAGCAGGCATTCGGGAGATTCCGGTAAACAATCTTTTGAGTATGGAGCTTGCGGCCTTGGGAGTCTTTAATCACAATTTGGATCTTAATCTCTTTGGACACATCAACTTCTATTAAGACCTGAGGATCCCATTTGGTATTAATAATACTATTTCTGGACTTTTGCCCCAGGACTCTTCCTACCATGTTTCCCAATTGTTCAATCCAAGGATAATAGTCAATGGGCAATTCAGGGAATTCAACCCATACAGGGATCTTAGTAGGCTTTGTGCCCTTTGGGTTAAACCCTAAATTCCATTTGAAAAAGGAAATCGGGGTACTATGGATAAGCCATTGGGCTTCGCTAATAACGTGAAGAGCACTGTTGGCCTCCTAAAAAAAAACAGGTAAAAATTGTTTGGGCAGTATTGTATATGTTTGACTATCAGCCCTCTAGCTTCCCATTGAGACTTTATCCAAGATTTTAAAACATCATGAGGAGGTCTAGGACCGTGACACAGATCAATAACAACCCTACCACACAAGTGTTCATACCAGTTATCAAGCAATGTGCGGTCGATTATAAACGTTTCTTCCTCCTCGCTCTCTATATCATCTACAATCAACGTGTGAGGGTTCTCGAAACAAACATTTTTACCCTTTTCTAACGCGATGTCATTGCATTTCGTACTGAAATCGTGGGCAAAACCGATAGAGGAAGGAAGGGGATTACCTGACTGTTTTGTGGTTTCAGCGTACGACCTCTGGGGAGAGCGACAACCGGGGGAGGAGTGATCAAAACGGTTCACAACAGACGCATCAACCCTAGTGGATATATTTTGCCCTCTGAGATTGGCAAAGTTTACCTGTAGACCTTCGCTCGACGAGCTTGGCTTATTTGCAGCAATACCTTCTACATCAGCGTTCTGAGGAGCTTCAAGGATTGAGATGCCATTGTGCAGGGCTTCGAACAACACCATGCGAAGACCAAAAAGAGAACTGCTACACAGAAAAGGCCGACAGACCCCCTCCCTCGCGAGGGGGAAGGGCGAAGCAGAGAGAGCTCCCTCCCAACAAGGGGAGGGACGCAAAAAGAGAGCAGGACGAAACCCTTAACCCTCCATTAATTCTGCATGCAAGAAGGACAGAGCGCCAATGCCAAGCTTTAACTCGTTGCCCCTAAAAACCTTTGTTGCGTCAAAACTCAAACCAAAAGGTCATATACATCTCCTACAACACACAACATGAAGCCCAAGTGGATCGCAGGCATCCAATATTGAGCCCTCTTAACACAATGAATATCAATGCACCGTTTGTTGCACTTCTTTGGGACATGCCCGCAGCGCACATCAGTACTTAAAACTTAATATGATCATGTGCTCTTCTTTGGGATATGCCCGCATCAGGAGTTAAAATCTGATATGATATTGAGGAGATAACGAGATAGAGTTTTCAAATATAGAATGTTATACTATATATAGAATCTCAATAGAGATTTCTCTACCAAGCGGACGCTTCCAAGTTCCAACAGAGTCGTCCTAAAAAGGCCAGCTTTAAGGCTTGTAGAATGCTCTTTCTTACGTGCCCACATCGAAAATTGAATTTGACACGACAAGGGGATATACTCGGTGAATTGGTGATACAAGAGCTATAGACAATGCTCAGGCTGAAAACAAAAGTGTCCTATGATGTGCTTTCTTAATGATGTCTCATCTTAATGTTGTGCTCCATTAATGATGTCTCACCAAATCCTTTTGGCTTCAAATGAGGCGCGGATGGCCCAATTCCAAATGGAGGAACTTTTTGCTTTCATGTGAATTACTATTCCATGATGTCGTGGCATTAAAAACATTGTAACTGATATTCTAATGTAATAGAATGCACGGGGGTTATCTGAATTGGGTTCTCTCTATCTCTCTCGTCTGAGTGTGTCCCATACGTGTTCAATGGAGCTGCCATAAGTGTGTAGGCCCCAAGAAGTGGTATTAGAGCTAGTTGGATGACAGATGCAACCACTGAAATAAGAGAAGAGGAAATAAGACACTGCCACGAGCAGCGGAGCCAGTTGTGAGCCACTAACAGCTGTCGAGCTAGAAGATGCAAAGTCCATGCCGTATGTGAAGCTCCAGCCTCCACCAGTAGTGCATGCACCTCTACTCAAGCTCTTGCCATCAGGACATTGCAACTGTGGTGGCCATTTCAAGATGGGCAGGCTAATCTCTGTAGTATCCGGAAGCAAAACAACAGCGGCAGAGCTGACTGATGAGGCCTCGTGTACCGATCACAGGATGAATGTATGATTTTGTGGCCTCTTGTCAAAGAATGTTTGCTTATGTTACGTGTTGTTATTGATGCTTTTAACCAGAGTTTGGGTTTTGGAGTGGAATTAGTATTGTTGATTTGGCTCACATACACTTTGGACAAAGGAGACTCTGCCGAAATTTTTCCGGAGAGGTAAAAATTGAGCATATAAGTGCATAGAGACGTAGGGAGTGCTTAGAACAAGACGGAAGACATTGAGAGAAAACTTGTGAACATTCAGTTTTTTGGTGCATATATCGAGAAATACAACCGAAATGCTGCCGAATTTTTTCTACGTCTCGTCATAAGATTGTCATAGCATAGAGAAGTGCTTAAATTGCAACGATGGGTGATAACATTGCACAAATAGTTGGTGATAAGCTAAACAAGGATAATTACCAAATATCATCATATAGGATGAAGAATTTCTTGATGGGAAAAGGTCTATGGGGATTAGTCAATGGAGAGGACGAGTGTCCTGAGTTGCCAGATAACCTGAATGTAGAAGAGCAAAAGGAATATAAACCATGGATAGAGAAATCTAGGAAGGTTCTCCATTGGATTTTGATTTGTATTTCTGAGAGCCTCATACCACATATTATGAAGGCTAACACACCGAAGGAAGCTTGGGACATAATTCATAAAATATATGGTACATCGCCGGAAGCTAGAAAAATTCACTTAAAGCAAAAATTGCATAGCGTATGGCGAGACAATAGATCTATAACCGATTATATGGCGGAAATTAGAAAGATCATTGATGATTAAGCTTCCATAAATTGCAAGGTCGATGATGACGATATGGTATAAATTATATTGAATGGTCTATGACCACAATACAAACGTTTAGATACTTCTATCTTAGTAAGGGACACTATGCCTGATTTTGACGAGCTAGTGGCCTTTGTATGATAGAAGAAGTAAAGCTTGGTTTGAATGCATCGGGAAGTGGTAATTCAAGAGATCATGCATTCTTTCAGCATAGAGGAAGAGGTTCTAGTCGTGGATGTTCATCTTTTGGAAATGCAAACACAATGGATATGCGAAGAGGTAGAGGAAGATCAAACTCGAGAGGTAGAGCAAGATTACAGGCACATGGAAATTATTACCATTGCGGCAAGCATGGCCATTTTGAGAAACATTGATATCATAAGCAAAATAGTCAAAGAGGAAGAGGTAGAGGTCGTTATGCATCACATGGAAATTTCTTTGTTGAAAGTTCATATAGAGACTATGGCAGAGATAATATGTTTGCAATAGAGCATGTGTTGAATACTATAAACCTGGAAATGATATGAATTGGTACATAGACTCAGGTTGCACAAACCACATGACGAGCATAGGAGATTGGTTTGAGTCAAAAGAGCCCTTGAAGTCTAAAGAGTATGTGGCAACAGGTGATGATACCTTACACCTGATTAACGATGTTGGAAATGTACCGCTAGTACAAAAGAATGGTGTTCAGAACACACTAAGTGATTATTTACATGTGCCTAGCATTACAAAGAACCTAGTTTCGGTTGGTCAGCTTGCGGATCAACACATGGAAGTAGTTTTCAATAAACACGGTTGTTTCAGACATGATTTCAAATATGGCAAACGAGAAAAATTGCTTGTTCATGGAAAGAAGATATGTAGATTGTTCATGTTTGACATGGGCACACCTCTTTATCAAAATATGAATGCCAAGAATAGTGAACACTTAGATATAGCTGAATTATGGCATAAAAGAATTGATCATATCAATTTGAGGAAATTAAATATTATGGAGAACCAAACATTAGTACATGATCTACCAAGATTTGGTCATTTAAACTTTGAAAGAATTTTTGAAGCATGCGTGTTTGGCAATCATCAACGTATGAAGTTTCCAAGAAGAGAAATGCGCAGGAAGAGACCTCTAGAGTTGATCCAGAGTGATGTGGTTGGACCTGGCAGAACAAAATCAGTTGGTGGCTCACTGAACTTTTTGATATTCATTGATGATTATAGTCGATATACTTGGATATATTTCTTGAATCATAAGAGTGAAGTTTTCGAGTGCTTTGTGAAATTCAAAAACATGGTTGAAAAGCAATTGGGTATGTACATAAAATTCCTAGGATCAGATTGCGGGGGAGAATATATCTCAAGGGAATTTGATCAATACCTTAGTGATCATGGAATCAGAAGGCAATTGTCTTGTAGATACGCACCACAACAAAATGGTGTTGCAGAACGCAAGAATCATGTGATTGAAGAAGTGCAGCTAGAGCCATGTTCAATGAAAAGAGCATGCCAGATATGTTTTGGGCAGAAGCTTGTCATACGGTTGTACATGTGATAAATAGAGCTCCAATAGGAATGGTTCATGATCTCACTCCTTATGAGAGACTATGGAAGCATAAGCCAAATGTGAGCTATTTACGAGTCTTTGGAAGTATTTGTTATGTGCACGTGCCTAGTTAGTTGAGACACAAGTTTGAGGCTAAATCTAAAAAGTGCATATTTGTTGGATACTCAGAAGAGAAGAAAGGATATAAATGTTATAATTCTGTTACAAAATAATGTATAGTGAGCAGAGATGTTATATTCGATGAGAATGCATGATGGTACGCAACTAAAGACATGGCTGTGATAGAGAATGATATGGATGATTCTATGCATAATGTTCATGATGAGCCAGGAACAAGTCGTAGACATTTTGACCATGAAGAAAGCCAAGACTATGGTTCATATGAGTTTCCTATGCCTGAAATGTCATGGAGTGAAAATGCAAAAGACTATGCAAGGAGAAAGGAGAAAGGGAAAGAGAGATGAGAGAGTACATGTTTGATTCGAAAATTGAGGATGAGATAGTTACACCTGGCATGTTGAAAAATAAGAAGGAGAAATATGTTTCTCCACATGCAAGGAAAGATACACGTTCAAGATCAGATGAAGAAACACATGTGAGAAGATCTACGAGATTAAGGCATCCTGTGGATAGGCTGAATCTATACAATAAGTCTATGAAGCTTCACTATGCATACATGATTGAGAGAATCAAGCATGAGGAACCAAAGAATTTTCATGATGCATCACAAAGTGAAAATTAGTGCAAATCAATGGATGATGAGATTAATGCATTGAAGAAGAATGATACATGGGAATTAGTAAAATTGCCACCAAATAAGAAAGCTATTGGATGCAAATGGGTGCACAAAGTGAAGTGCAAAAGCGATGGTTCAGTGGAGACATTTAAAGCGTGTTTAGTTGCAAAAGGATATGCACAAGTATATGGATTGGATTATGATGAAATGTTTAGTCCAGTTGTGAAAATGACAACGGTGAGAAGCTTGAGAAGTGTGATTGGATGGGCTGCTATGAAAAATTGGAAATTGTATCAAATGGATGTTAAGAGTGCATTCTTGAATGGCAAATTGCATGAGGAAGTCTATATGCAGCAACCAGAAGGTTATGTGCATCCAAAGTATTCTGACTATGTATGTAAGTTGAAGAAAGTGCTTTATGGATTGAAACAAGCTCCAAGAGCATGGTGTGAACGATTCACTAAGAAGCTATTGGATCTGAAATTCAAAGGCGGATTATTCACTATTTCTATGGAATCAAGGAAGTGAGACGATTCTATTAGTGATTTATGTCGATGATTTGATCATTACTGGCAATGATGAGAAGAGGATTGATGATATGAAAAGGCAACTCAAAATCTGAATTTTTGATGTCGGATTTGGGAGAGCTGAAATATATTTTGGGAATTGAAGTAATCTCAATGCAAAAGGGAATTTGGATGATACAACGGAATTATATGTTGGAAATGCTTGAGAGATTTGGTATGAGTGCTTGCAAACTTGTTGATATGCCACTTGATGCTAATGCTAAGCTTATGGATGATGGGAAGTACTTGCATGATGCTAATGTGTATAGAAAAATGGTTGGAAGTTTGATTTATGTATCTATCTATCTATCTATCTATCTATCTATCTATCTATCTATCTATCTAGCTACCTACCTACCTACCTACCTATGTATGTATGTATGTATGTATGTATGTATGTATGTATGTATGTATGTATGTATGTATGTATGTATGTATGTATGTATGTATGTATCTCTGTGTGTGTGTATGTATGTATGTATGTATGTATGTATGTATGTATGTATGTATGTATGTATGTATGTATCTATCTATCTATCTATCTATCTATCTATCTATCTACCTACCTACCTACCTACCTAAGCTAATTTCCTTAAACCAGGTGTGGGTATAAGTATGTTCAAGTATGCATTTGGGTGTGAGCATGTTATGTGAAGGATTTCTTTGTGCTTTGTGAATATATTGTATGCATGTTCACACATGCACAACTGAGAAACTACGTGAACTTGGATAAGTGAACATGCATGCACATATATGTTATATATGTTTGAAGAATACATTGGAAAGAGAGGACAAGTGAATACATGTTTGAATATGACTGGAACTTGCATACATGTAATTAAGAGCAAGTACGCATATGTTCTTTATATATATAAATAGATTCATGAAGATTGAGCTATGTTGTATGACTTAAGATATACAGATTGTGTACATATGCTTTTTGACAGTAGATAGACATTGATGACTTAGCAAAATGGATGATTGTTTGTAAAGTTCATACGAAATCAGTACTTTATTATGAAGTTTTACTTAACTTTGATGTTGTTTTTCTTATACTATGAGAGAAGGATAGCTACTAATGTGGATTTAATGCTTTACTATTGTAGAGGTTTATTTACAAGCATTCTTCAATGATTCAATGCTTTACTCTTCTGCATCTAGTATACCCATGTGACATATATCATACTATGAGTAAAGAGTCTAAAAGTGTTCTGCATTCAAAACAACTTTTTATTGATGAAGTATTGAATTTTCCATGTTGAAAGACATCCATATTGTCAAACAATTATTGAGCCCGTCTTCGCAAAAAAATGTATGCCATTTGACAAGGATTATTTAGAATAAACCTGTCACATGACAGGCAAAAAGAAATTTTAGCTGTCATATGAAAAGTTGTACAGCTAACTGTGAATTTTAGGCCCTGATCGCAGGCATGCAAGATTCAGCCCTCTTAACACAATACATATCAATGCACCAACTGTTGCACTTCTTTGGGACATGCCCGCAAGCTGCAGCGCACATCAGTAGTTAAAACTTAATACGATCATGCGCTCTTCTTTGGGACATGCCCGCATCAGGGGTTAAAATCTGATATGATAATGACGATTACGAGATAGAGTTTTCAAATATAGAATGTTATACTATATATAGAATCTCAATAGAGACTTCTCTAGCAAGCGGACGCTTCCAAGTTCCAACTGACTCGTCCTGAAAAGGCCAGCTTTAAGGCTTGTCGAATGCATTGAATATGACACGACAAGGGGATATACTCGGTGAATTGGTGATACGAGAGTCATAGGCGATGTTCAGGCTTAAAACATACGCGTCCTATGTTGTGCTTTCTTGATGATGCCCCATCTTAGTGCTGTGCTCCCTTAATGATGTCTCACCGAATGCTTTTGGCTTCAAATGAAGCGCGGATGGCCCAATTCCAAATGGAGGAAATTTTCGCTTTCATGTGAATTACTGGTCCAGAAGTATAATTCTATACCATGGCCTATACCTCGAAGAAGTGGTGTAGTTTTTGTGGGCGCATTCCGGAGCTTTCTATTTGCAAAAGCTGCTGGTGGGGAGGAATGGACATCATAAAGCTTTTAGAACAGCTGGATGCGCAGGAAGAATCCAATCACGATGTAAACACGGAAACATCTGGACATAGACAGGTACAATTTCTACGCTCAAGCTAAAGAAGGAAAATTAAGATCTGTGATTATCGACTTGCAATTTCGAGGTAGTAGTAAAGAAAATTCTTGGCCGAATCAGATTAATGGCGTGCATAATTCTTTTCTTTTGTGGGATTACGTTTCCTCTTGGTGGTCTCTCTGCATGAATAAATAGTCAGACACCCGGAGAGGCTGTCAGATGAATAGGGCAGAGTCTCGCTGAACCGGAATGGAAGAACCATTGCGTCTTTTTTCCTTATCCGTGACTGGAACCTGCATGCCAATGTGTTTGAGCAGGCTTACTTTTGGATTTTTGCGTGTTTCAGTGTTTTACTTGATGGTTATTGAAATGCGTCATTACGTGAATGAACTGCTGTTTGGATGCAGAATCTGTCAGCGCTAGCATCAAAAGCGAGACGGTTGGAGGACCTGGCTAAACGCTCAACCTATTCGAAAAAATTATTGGAGGCTCTTTTAAAAGAACTTTATGCAGATATTGAGCAGGTTACTGATGAGGGTCTCTCTCTACGAGCCCATAAAGTGGTCCTGGTGAGCACCATGTCTGGGGAAGTTTTGTTTTGTGAAGTTTCATCAGGGAGACGAATGCTTTACATTCTTGAATCTACTACGGTGGCGGTTCCAGTTTTCTTTTTGGTACTCCAAGTGTTAGTGTGCGTTTGAATTTGGAGTTCCTTTTAGTATCTAGTATGTGAAGTTTCGGCGTTCCCTTTCCCTCTAGGTTTTTTTGACATTCTCTCCTTGTGAAGCATTCTCCACCTGGGTAAACAAATTTCAAGTGAGCGGGGCTGCGTTTGCCTTTGTGGAGATAGTAGGGATATAGGTATCTTTATCTTTTTTCCTTAAAGTTAAATCGAATACTGTGTAAAGATTGTTTTCTTGAGATGGTTATGAGATTGTGGTAGCTTATGCAGTGCAAATTGTTCACCTACTCTGGCGATAGAATTTGATACAGGGATACTCAGTTTTTTAGTGTGTGTAATATATCTTTGAAAAGGACTTTATGAGAACGATATTGTATGTATCTCAGGTTCAATTAGTTTGATTTCATATTAGTGATCCCAAGCTTCAATTATTATAATTTCACATTGATCATTTCTCTTTTGGCAGTCTTTCGGGTCAGGAGTTTTCAGGTCAATGTTGGAGAACAAGTTCATTCCTCGGAAAGGCTTGAGAAGACGGGTCCCAGATTTAGACCATTATGAATTGAAGGGCCTCGTTGAATTCATTTACAGTGGGCAGTTAACACCTGAAACATTGAAAGGCCATTCTAAATCCCTTATAGTGGTTGCTGACAAATATGATGTACCACAATTGATGAACATATGTGAAGCCTATCTCCTTGAAACGTTATATACGGAGAACGCAGTAGGAATCTTAGAGTTATCAGTCAGGTTGAGCTCTCCTGCAGTGTTGGAAAATGCAGCATTGGACGTCATCCTGAAAAATTGGAAATCGATCATTTTTTCCAATGAATATGAAGAGTTTGCATTGAAGAATCCACCTCTGGCTTTGAAAGTCTTACGATCATACAGCATTCGTAAAGGCTTTTGATTTTGTGGATTTTGTGTCTCGTGTTGGCGTTGAAAAGCAGGAGGAAGGTTTCGTTCTTTGTCGTTTTGAGCAGTTCATAACATGAGAAGGTCTGTTTCAGTCGTTTTGTTCAGATCACAACGCAAATCTACTTTGATATTGTCTGTAATGTTCGTATTATTATTTTCGTTTGATGGATTCATTCTTCTTAAAAGTTTTATTCCACAATCTAAAAAGCATGCGTTCTCTGTTATGGTTAAGTTTCATTCGCTGCTGCATGCAAATAAAATTTTTACAAGACTCTTATCGCACGAGCTCTTTGTACTTAACAGCATTTCTTCACATCTGATATTTATTTTTACTCTAATGGTTTTTGCTTAATTGTTTTCCATCGTCAGGAAGATCGAGGTTTCGTATCTTCTGAGGCACTTTAGTTTGACAATGCAGTACCTTAGATTTTGTGCATACGTGTTTGAATTTATTTAGAAACAAAATAGTTTCTTCCCACTCCCATAGCTTTAGTTTCTCAGCGGGTGTGTGTGTGTGGGGCTTTTTGTTGGGTTTTCCAACCACATCAAGCTGATAGATGAGTAGAGACATGTGACCGACGGTTTTCTCGCTTCAGCTCGTTTCAGTTCTTAGTGCATGCCGTCCTTTGGGGAGAAGGAGCATCAGCCTCAGCCTTAGCCTGAGGGAGGGAAAGAATATAGCGATGTGAGCTTTCAAGTGTCTTCTCTTAATTTATGGGATAGAAAATTTATGGGAAAGAATCTGTCACTTGTAAAGTCGCAATTCCGAAGTTCAAGAAGGGGAGCCAAACTTCGCTGTTGGAAAATGCGAAGAGCTATTCTTAACTAGTAAATGCTTGTTAATAGGGAGCAGCGACATAGGATTCAAAAAAGTTTTAAGGATTGCACGTTCAAGGAGAAAGTGGGAAGGCCTGAATAAACAATTGAGGCAATGAAGTTCATCGAGAGAAACTTGTACGTACTGTGGAGAAGTAACGGGGAGAAGCCAAAAAAAAGAAAGAAAAAAAAAAATTACAGAAGAGGATGAGAGCTACATATTAGTTGGGAAAGAAGAATGATGGAGATAGTGGAAAACAAATTTGAGGTAAAATCCGTATATTCTATAGCTTTAGATGAAGAGAAAAAACAAATTCATTTCGTGATAGGAGATAAATTTATGGTTCACGAAATGAAATTTTTTTTCTAAATCTCTTGAACGAGTTTTTCCCCAAGTTATGGGCGAGGGTGTTAGCTATAGTACGTCTTAAGAACTATTACCTTCTTATCGACACTACACAAGCAACTAGGCATTTATTTTATAATATTTATAGACCAAAGATAATGCAAGACCAGAGATACTAATGATGTTAAAGACAAAGACCACGTAATTCAAATGCGCAAAATTATGACTCCATTCCCTCTATTCTAATGTATTGTTAAGCAATGCACTCAATGCGGTGCATGGTCTCACAATCATGACACATGAACCTTAATTCGAAAGATCAGCATGTTTATGATCACTAGGTACAAACAAAGTAAAATTTCTCCAAGACTCATTCCCACTTTTTCCCTTGATTGGCGGTTATCTTCGTGATTCCAATTGTATAGTCCATGTGTAGTAGCTTTTCCCAAACGAATTCTCTATCCTCTAACACTCGTTCAACCTTCAATAATATATAGTTCATGGCATTTGGGCTTCTGAACCAATTAAGCTTCACACTATAGAGATTGAGCATAATGTTTGCTTTTCTCCAAGTTACCACAGGTTATTAATTTATAAGACTTCTGAACCATAATGTTTTTAATAAAAAATGTACTTAAAAGCTGGATGTGTGCTACTTGTATCAATGTCATCATAAGTTGTAAGTGCCATAGTCTTTGGCTTCAAATCATCCATGGGATTTCTATGCCAGAGACGTCCGTTCATTGAATCCTTTGTAGTTCGAGGAAATAAGAATCAATAGATGGTTGCTTTTTTTAACATGGAACCACATCATGAATGGGATTTCTATGCCTCAAAGGTCCCTTCATCGTGTATTGTAAGAAAATAAGAAACAGTAGGTTGCTTTTTCAACATGGAACCACATCAAGACTACATACGTATCTTCCAGACTCTCCAACCTTCAATAATATATCACTCATAGCATTTTGGAATTTTAAAAAATTAAAGATTCACACTGTAAAGCTTTTTCGTGAGCATATGGGCATAATCACTACAACAGATCGATGGTATACTGAGGTTTTTACCGAGGAAAATGAATGCGGCTTTATTTGCCGCGACGCCGGTGTAAAGGTCGGTTTCCGCGTCGGTACCAAAGAGTCGGTATAGGCGTAGGTCTAGACGTCGGTATATGCGTCGGTATAAACGCCGGTATATGCGGCGGTAACTGGTTTCTGCTGCATCGTCTCTTGGGTGTACCGACGGTTATTCCGATGACACTGCTGGGAGTACCGTCGCTTATACCGACAACCATACCTGCAAAATTTTTTTTGGGCAGAATGTTTTGTCTTTTGCTACAGCAACATTACCATGATGCTGCTAAACAAAAGACAATACACTTTGCCCAAAAAGAACCGAGTACATGTGATGTGTACTCTAATGACAACCGAAATATGATTTCATGAAACAGAGTATTATTGTACACAAAAGAGATCGATAATCAGAATGAACAATGAACCATGTACAAAAGAAGTTATAAATTTCAATAATGAAGCATGTACAAGAGTGTGGCAAACCACTGTCATATATGACGCTTTTACAAAATGTGGCAAAGCAATGTATTGCCATATGGAAATCAAATACAAAATATTGGTCTTCCACTGCCATACACATGCAAAGAACGTTCCATATCAACAGTCCTGCAACAAAGAACATTAATGGAATGAGATAAATTCACATGAAAATTGCAAACAAGTAAAAACCAAGTTTATAAATTAATTACCTCATCGCAAACGCTCCCATGAAACTACCGCACCGCGTCCCTCCAAGTCTTGCAATAGTGCAGTCAACCCATGACTATATCCATAAGACTCCTCCGATCGTGTTGGAGGACGATCCATTGCCAGCTCTTGAAACAAATATAAAAAGATTAAAATATATATGAGAAATTTAACACAAATAAAGTCAATAAATGAAATGGTACTTACAAACTCATGACGCATCGTGTCATATCCGCCGCTGCCCAAATGTGACGGTCCAATCGTGTCTAGATGTGTGGCTACGGCATTTCGCTGCTGGCGATATCGATCAGGAGTCTGTTGCTGCTCATCACGAATCATGTCCCACTCCTCAGCATCTAACCACACAGGCTTTGGTAAGCCTTCTCTGAATGCATCACGAGCCTCGGATCGTCGATGCGGCATGACCTCACGTGCGGTATGCAGAATCCACTCTGAACTGACAATGGACTATCCATCGGCTGGTCGGAACTCCTGGTAAATCGTCTGTGTGATATAATTCTTCCGATCTTTATCCTGTTCACTCCATTTCCGCATGATGGAGTGTCCAAACTGGATGGAGCAAAGCTGTCGTATGTGTGTACGCATTGCTTTGCCAGTTGCATCCATCACCGGAGCTCCATGTCGGATACTATACACCTTGGATAGGTTTTCGGTGACCGTAAAGGTGTTGCGAAGCTAAGCTCGATAGGTTTTCGGTGACCGTAAAGGTGTTGCGCTTGTCGACCAATTTGTCCTTCACGTAAAACATGCCCATCAAGCAAATATCTATGATGTCCTTCATAGACAGTTTTACGTAGTGCTTTGGAATAGCGTGCTTCGAGTCTTGGTCCGCATAAAGGAAAAGCATGGTAACCCAAAATCGATAAACCTGAACATTCACCATAACCAGGCCAATCATGCATTGTCCACATAAGTATGCCTTGCACTCGCACGTCTCGTCTTCTTATAGGTTGAGACATGTCACGCACAGTGATCCCATCCCATAAAATGCGCAGTTCTTCCACAAGTGGTGCAAGATATCCATGTTTTTTACCTTATACTTACCTGGTACAATAAGAGCTAATAATAAATGACCTTTCTTTGTGGCCAACCATGGTGGGATATTATAATTGACCAAACATACAGGCCATGTGCTCCATGAAGAACTGCGTAATCCAAATGGATTCACTCCATCCATAGCTAGGCCTAGACGTATGGACCGAGGCTCACTAGCAAACTCTGGCCACTTACTATCTATGTGCTTCCAAGCATCAGAGTCAGCTGGCACTCGCATTACATTATCTGTAGACCTGCTCTTTGTATGCCATGACATTAACTCAGCTATAGATTTGCATCTAAACATGTTCTTAATTCGTGGAATGATAGGAAAGTGGCGAAGAACCTTTGCGGGGATTGCTTCGCCTATAACGTCTTCTCTAAATCTATTTGCTCCACACTTTGGACATACGTGGAGATGCTCATACTCATTCCGAAAGAGAATGAAATCATTCGGACAAGCATGAATTTTCGTATAATCCATTCCAATGGACTGTAAAAGTTTTTTCGCATCTCCACGTGTTGGAGGCATGTCATTGCCCTCTAGCAAAATTTGATCTTTAAGAAGCCTGCAATAAGCAATTAAAATGATATTAGTAAATGAAGTTATTGTGATACAACAATGAAAGCCAATTTGTTCTCCACTTACCTGAACAATTCAGTGACACTACTATCTGACCATCCATAAATGGATTGCAGATTGAGCATCGTAAGTGAAGCACGTAGTACAGATATCTTTGCTCCATTGTAAAGTGGTAAACGAGCTAATCTTCACATGTTTTCATATTCTTCATCAACTTCTGATCGTGGAATTTCTGTTGTGTCCATGAAACTCTCGTCGACACCTTCTTCGCCATCATAATCTTCATCCATCTCATAAAATGCTTCAAGCATCTCTTCCATATGTTCATTCTGTGTAATATTATTAGTGCTTGCTTCTACGTCTAAGTCCTTTTTTGCTCTCTTTTATCCACAAGATGTTACCGGTGCAATGTCGTTTGGGTCCATCTGCCCACCTGGGGGACCATGCGAATGATAGCGTAGGTTTTCCAGTCGACTCCTATCAAAGGATCCATACTCTCTAACATGTGCAGTACAAATCCATCGTTTCCGATAAATTTGATACTTGCACTGTGTGCAATGACATGCCATTCTCTCTTCAAGATCCAAAGAAGCCATCTGTTACAATATGGATATTTTAGAACATGTTAGAACATTTCTTTTTTTATTAAACCTAAAAATCTAACTCTTAAACACCTAAATACTTAAATACCTAAAAAAAACCTAAAATCCTAGTTTTAAAACCCTAATCTATATAGCTATCCTATTTTATCTATATATTCAGATTTTTTCTTGATTTTTTTCCTCTTAATTAAGTTATATGTATGCCTAAACCCTAAAACCCTAATTTTAAAGATCTAGACCTAAATTATGTATATTTCTATACACATGTGTATATACATGTATATATGTATTATATGTGTATGTGTATGTGTGTATATATGTTATGTACGTGTTAAAACCCTAAAACCCTAATCCAAATGACCTAGAACTAAAACATGTATATATATGTATGCATGTGTATATATATGTGTATATGTATATATATGTGAATATAGATAGGTATATCAGTATGTGTGTTTGTGTATTTATATATTTATTTATATATTCATATTTTTTCTTTACTTAATTATATTTAATTATATATATTTAATTAAATAATTTAAAACACTAGTTCTTTTTATATTTATTTATGTATATATTTAATTATAAATATTTAATTAAATTATTTAAAACACTAGTTCTTTTTATATTTATTTATGTATATAATTATCTTATTTTATATATATATTTATTCATATATTTAGATATTTTTTCCTTACGTAATCCTATTTTTATATATTTAATTTTATATATTTAATTATATATATTTAATTAAATTATTAAAAACACTAGTTCGTTTTATATTTATTTATGTATATAATTATCTTATTTTATATATATATTTATTTATATATTCAGATTTTTTTTCCTTACGTAATCCTATTTTTATATATTTAATTTTATACATTAAACTAAACCCTAAAACCCTAATCTTAAATATCTAGACCTAAAATATGTATATTTATGTATACATGTGTATATACATGTATATATGTATTACATGTATATATGTATTACATGTATATATGTATTACATGTATATATGTATTACATGTATATATGTATTACATGTATATATGTATTACATGTATATATGTATTACATGTGTATGTGTATGTGTGCATATATGTTATGTAGGTGTTATAACCCTAAAACCCTAATCTTAAAGATTTAAATCTAAAATATGTATATTTTTGTATGCATGTGTATCTACATGTATGTATGTATTATATGTATATGTGTGTTTGTGTATATATGTTATCTACGTATTAAAATCCTAAAACCCTAATCAGAAAGACTTAGACTTAAATCTGAAATACTAAACCCTAAAACCCTAATCTTAAATATCTAGACCTAAAACCCTAATCTTAAATATTTAACCATAAAAGCCTAATCCTATTTAAGACCCTGAAACCCTAATCTTAAATATTTAACCCTAAAACCCTAATCCTATTTTTATATATTTAATGTAAAACAAAAACTTCAAAATAAAAATAGGATTATGTGTGTGTATGTATGCATGTGTGTATATGTGTGTGTATGTATGCATGTGTGTATATATGTGTGTGTATGTATGCATGTGTACATGTGTGTGTGTGTATGTATACATGTGTATACATGTGTGTGTATGTGTATGTGTGTGTATGTAGGCATGCATGTGTGTGCATGTGTGCGTACGTGTGTGTATGTATGCATGCATGTATGTGTATGTGTGTGTATGTGTGTGCATGCGTATACATGTGTGTGTATGTATGCATGCATGTGTGTATATGTGTGTATGTATGCATGTGTGTATATATGTGTATGCATGCATGCCGGTATATGTGTTGTTGATATATTTAGGTAGTGATGTGTGTGAACATTCTAGGACCGCCGGGGCACTTTTTTCCCTCTTTAGGAGGTTTTTTTTTTCCCCGGCTTGTATATACGCCTATTGCCCTAATGGGCTACTTATCTTTGTACATTCTCTAGTAATACATACAGTCTTGTGTGTTGTGCTCCAAGCTTCTTCTTCCTTGTGCTGTTCGCGTGCTTCCGCAGACGTCTAACTCCAACAATTGGTATCAGAGCAGGTCGTTGCTTCTTCTAGGGCACCGTCAACACTCCTCCGTTTTGTTAAAAATAAAGAAGTAAGCTCGTATATATTTTTGCAAAAAGGATTTTCTTCAAGTAGAAGGAAAATACAAAAATGAAAAATAGAAGCATTTACTTCAACAAGTAGTGGAGGCCAAAAGAGAATCATTCAAAAGAGAAACAAATCCAAAATCTGAATTGTAAGAGGAGTGGCTGTCCAAAGTAGTGGAGAAATGATGGAGAAGAGCTCTCAAACTCATCATGAGAGTTTTTGGTCACTTGGCTATAAAAGAAGCAAGGGAGGACACTCAAGTAGAGAGGAAGAAGGCATGGAAGCCCCCTTGTATCTACTTCATTTGGTTTGAGTCATTTCGTTCAGTTCACTCTCATAGAGTGTGTCCAGCCGCACACCCATTTTTGGGTAGTCCACTTGTGAGAGTCATATCTCTCAACATATGTATCCAAATTTAGTGTTTAAACATTCGTTGGAAAGCTTATCTTGAGTACTTCCTCTGTCTAGAACAGTTTTATGAAATTCTTTATGCTCTCTGAGTTGTTCAGGTTTTAGTGAAGTCCAGTTTTCAGCCTAACTGAGTGGACAGGTAGTCTGTTTTGAATCAAATAGTTGACAACTCAAATCTACTCCAAATTGAGTGTTTGATATCTCATTTGAAAGCTCTAGGTGTCTAGTTTGAGTGACCAAACTTTCAAGTTCATTGGATATTTCAGTTGGTACCAGTTTTCATTTGAAGGTTCTGCTGTTGGCAAGAGTCTTCATCCTGAGAAGGTCTTCTACACTTTCCGCTGCGATTAGGAGAGGAATTCTCCAACATTTGGTATCAAAGCCTTGGAGTTTGAAGAGGCAAAGCATTGGAACTGAACTGAAGCAAAGGGAAAGCTACAAATCAAGAGGGAGCTTCGTGAATTCAAGAGAGAGCGCCACAACATACTTGAGGTAAACTTCAATCTTGGAAGTTTTCAATGGCTGATTTAGGACAACAAGTTGAGAAGTTAGACAAAGAAAATTTTCAGTCTTGGAGGTATAGAATGATAAATTACCTTAAAGGTAAAGGTTTATGGGGTTTAGTTAGTGGAGATGATCCACAATCGGTAGACCTTGAAGATCCCAACATTACTCCGGCACAAAGGAGACAATTTGCTGATTGGGAAGAGAGGAATCGAAGGGTGATGTTCCTCATCTCACAAGTTATTTCTAACACTATGATTGGTCATGTGCAAAGCTTAGAAACAGCCAAAGAAGTTTGGGAAGCATTGGAGAACGTGTATGCTACCTCAACAAGGTCTCGGAGGATGCAACTCAAGAAGGAGCTCAACAACATGAAAAAAAGCTCAAACCAAAGCATTAGTGAGTATACATTGAGGATTAAGGAGCTTCGAGATCAACTAGCATCAGTTGGATGCAAGATAGAAGAGGAAGACATCGTACAAACAGCCCTCAATGGCTTGAGGAGTGAAGAAAAGTGGAAGCCCCTCATCACAAACATCCTTTATAGAGATCCTCTACCAACATTCGACGAGATTATACCAAATCTTGTGGCTGAAGAGGTTGCTCAACAAGGAGAAGGCAACAAAGGTAAGGATAGCCATAGTCAAATGTTATATGCAGGAAGAGGTAGAGGAAGGAACTCAAGAGGAGGCTCGAGAGGAAGAGGAAGAAGCTACAACAATACAAATTTCAGCCAACACAACTCGGACGACAACAAGGACAACTCAAATGACAACACACATGGAAGTGGTCGAGGAAGAAATAGAGGAAGAGGTCGAGGTTCATACAATCCTCATAAAGGTATAACATGTTATCATTGTGGTAAACTAGGACATTATGCAAATGATTGTTGGCAAAAGAATGGAAGGCTGAATGGAGGCAACCAAAGGAGCCAAAATAACTATGCGAGTACATCAAGTGAAGGAGACAAGCAAACCATGCTTGCCATGAAGCATGACTACAACAACTCGAGAAGTGATGACCAAAAATGGTTCATAGATTCAGGTTGCAGCAACCATATGACATGCCAAGGAGATTTGTTCACAAAGCTACAAGCTCCAAGTGGAAAAGGATGTGTAGAGACCGGCAATGAAACTCAACACGCAATTGAGCATGTTGGAGATATCAAGCTTGGAGACAAGAAGGTATTGGCTGATGTTCTTCATGTTCCTACTATTGCAAAGAATTTGATTTCAGTAGGACAAATGGTAGAGAAAGGATATCATGTTATCTTCAATGAAAAAGGCTGCTTTATAAAGAATCCAAAAGAAGAATTCAAGGTCATTGCTCAAGGAAGGAAAGAAGGAAGGATGTTCACTTTGGACATTCAACAACCGCATGGAAAGGTGATGTATATTCAGTTTGGAAACAAGAGGATAGCTGAAATCGATTTGTGGCACAAAAGGTTTGGACATATCAACATTCCCAAGCTCAAGGACATGAGCAACCATGAAGTGGTAAGAGGTCTTCCAAGATTCAATGATGCCGGACTACATGAGTTTTGTGAAGCATGCCAACTAGGAAAGCAAACTCAACAACCATTCAAGAAAAGCAACTATGTGGCAAGGAATGTCCTCGACTTGATACACACGGATGTATGGGGACCATCACAACAACCATCAGTGGTTGGTAATAGATATTTTGTCACTTTTATTGTCACTTTTATTGATGATCATTCAAGGAAAGTATGGATGTTTTGCATAAAATAAAAATCAGATGTGTTCTCCATGTTCAAGAGATTTAAAGCACAGGTAGAAAAGGAAACAGGACGCTACATAAAGACCTTGAGGTCTGATGGAGGAGGATAATATTTCTCCAAAGTTCAGACTTTCTTTATGAAAATGGAATCAAGAGACAATTTACATGTAGGTACACACCTCAACAAAATGGAATAGTTGAAAGGAAAAATCGACATATCACAGAAGTTGCAAGATGCATGCTCAACGAGATGAAGATGCCACTAAACTATTGGGCTGAAGCAAATAGTACGGCCGTTTATTTGATGAACAAGTGCACAACGGCTGGAGTGCATAATCTAACTCCCGAGGAGGTTTATTCCGGTAAGAAGCCTGACCTTACACATCTCAAAGTTTTTGGATGTGTGTGTTATGTTCACATCCCTCAAGAACTAAGGACAAAGATGGAGGCAAAGTCCGAAAAATGTATTTTTATTGGATATTCATCGGAGCAAAAGGGATATAGGTGCTACAATCCGGTGACAAACAAGCTACGAGTCTCACGAGATGTGGTATTTGATGAGCTAAGACCATGGTTTGGAGACAAAGGGAAAGAGAAGACTCTTGAAGAAGATTACGAAGATGATGAAGGTGCTGTCCAAGAAGAATTTCAGCAAACAAGCACTCAAATGTCAGGTCCAGAAGCTTCTACATCACTTGGAGAAAGCTCAACATGGAAGGGGAGGCTAAGGAGTCATTCCTCATCACCAACATCAGCTTATGAAAGATCTAAAGCCGAAAGTGCTGCCCAAAATAGTGATTCAAATACAAGTGAAGAAGAGTATGAAGAGGTGATCACACAGAAGGTAAAGTTGAACCGATTGAAGAAGCAATGTTCAAAAGGAAATGAAAGGAGGTCTTCAAGAGCAAGGTATCCAATTGAAAGGCTAAGCTATGATAGTTTTATTGCAAAACATTTTGCATATATGACATAGGTGGTCAAAGATAAAGAACCGGATGCATATGAAGAAGCATGTACACAAAAAGAATGGCAAGAAGCTATGCAAGAAGAGATGAAAGCTCTCAAGGACAATCACACATGGGAGCTAGTTCCAAAGGCTGAAGGTATGAAGATTGTTCCAAATAAATGGGTGTTTAAAATAAAGAGAAATGCTGACGGCTCTCTAGCAAGGCATAAAGCTAGACTAGTAGCAAAAGGATTCAAGCAAACTCACGGCATCGATTATGAAGAGACTTTCAGCCCGGTTGCAAAGATGGGAACAATTAGAACCTTGATTGGAGTGAGTGCATCAAGGAGATGGCCATTGTACCAACTCGACATAAAAACTGCTTTTCTCAATGGTGAACTTCAAGAAGAGGTATACATGAGTCAACCGATTGGATTTGAAGACAAAAAGCATCCAAATTTTGTTTGTAGATTGAAGAAAGCTTTGTATGGGCTGAAGCAAGCACCACGTGCTTGGAATCAAAGATTGGTCGAGTACCTCACAAGGTGTGGGTATAGTCCAAGTAATGCAGATCCCTCTCTCTACATGAAGAAAGAAGAAGGCAAGCAGGTATATATTTTCATATACGTTGATGATCTCATCATAACAGGAAGTAATGTTACAGGAATACAAGAGATCAAAAGGAAACTCGGTAAGGAGTTTAAAATTTCAGATCTTGGTGAGCTGAAATACTTTTTAGGCATTGAGATAGTCTATGGGAAAGATGGCATTTACTTAATGCAAAGAAAGTACCTATTGGATGTTCTTTTCAGATTTGGAATGAGTGAATGCAAACCACTCACTCAACCTATGGACACAAATGTGAAGCTATGCTCAAATGATGGAGAGAAGTTACATGATGTAACTACATACAGGAGTATTATAGGTTCATTGATCTATGCTACGATCACAAGACTAGATTTGTGTTATATTGTTGGAGTTCTTTCTCAATTATGCAAGCTCCAACAAGTGAACATTTAAATTCAGCCAAACGAGTGCTAAGATATGTGAAGCACACTGTCAATCATGCATTGTTTTATAGATATGATGAAGAATTGCAGGTAAAGGGCTTCAGTGATGCTGATTGGGCTGGTTCCAAGGAGGATAGAAGATCCACTTCAGGTTATGTGTTCATGATAGGTAGCAAACCTATCACATGGAGCTCAAAGAAGCAACCTACTGTTGCACTATCATCTACAGAAGCTTAATATAGAGGTTTAGCCTTTGCAACTTGTGAAGCTATGTGGATTAAGAAGCTCTTCGTTGATCTTGATGTGCAGGTGGAGACCATTCCAATTTATGGTGACAACATGTCAAGCATTCACTTGACAAACAATCCAATGTTTCATGCACGAAGCAAGCACATAGAAGTGCATTATCATTATGTTCGAGAAAAAGTTTTGAGCAAGGATGTGGATATAAAGTTCATTGGAACTAATGACCAGGTTGCAGACATGCTTACAAAGTCCCTCGATGTTTCTAAGCTCAAGAGGTTCAAGGACGACATCAACTTACAAGATATGGTTGAAGGTGCAAGCTCACATGTGAGCTTGAGGGGGAGTGTTAAAAATAAAGAAGTAAGCTCGTATATATTTTTGCAAAAAGGATTTTCTTCAAGTAGAAGGAAAATACAAAAATGAAAAATAGAAGCATTTACTTCAGCAAGTAGTGGAGGCCAAAAGAGAATCATTCAAAAGAGAATCAAATCCAAAATCTGAATTGTAAGAGGAGTGGCTGTCCAAAGTAGTGGAGAAATGATGGAGAAGAGCTCTCAAACTCATCATGAGAGTTTTTGGTCACTTGGCTATAAAAGAAGCAAGGGAGGACACTCAAGTAGAGAGGAAGAAGGCGTGGAAGCCCCCTTGTATCTACTTCATTTGGTTTGAGTCATTTCGTTCAGTTCACTCTCATAGAGTGTGTCCAGCTGCACACCCATTTTTGGGTAGTCCACTTGTGAGAGTCATATCTCTCAACATATGTATCCAAATTTAGTGTTTAAACATTCGTTGGAAAGCTTATCTTGAGTACTTCCTCTATCTAGAACAGTTTTATGAAATTCTTTATGCTCTCTGAGTTATTAAGGTTTTAGTGAAGTCCAGTTTTCAGCCTAACTGAGTGGACAGGTAGTCTGTTTTGAATCAAATAGTTGACAACTCAAATCTACTCCAAATTGAGTATTTGATATCTCATTTGAAAGCTCTAGGTATCTAGTTTGAGTGACCAAAGTTTCAAGTTCATTGGATATTTCAATTGGTACCAGTTTTCATTTGAAGGTTCTGCTGTTGGCAAGAGTCTTCATCCTGAGAAGGTCTTCTACACTTTCCGCTGCGATTAGGAGAGGAATTCTCCAACACGTTTGCAGTCTCAGATTCGCACAAAATTTGGTGAGCATACTCAGGGTATTTCCGAGATCAAAACAGCTTCGCTGTGTGGTGCCGAAATCGCGATCTGAGCTCGTTTCGGCCTCCGAATGCACTATCGCAGTGCTTGTGCGGGCTATTTCGTCCTTTTGTGCCAAAGGTATATACCAGTTTTTGTTCGCCAGTTTAAGCGTCTCGAAGTCTGCTACAGGTCTAGCAGAACTCGTCTGGGCAGTTCTGTTCAACTTTTTGAGATACAGTCAATTTTCTACATCAAGGTATTTTAGTCACAGGCCATGGCTGAAAGCAATGATGTATTCCGTATGTTGGCTGTTGAGGATAAGTTGGATGGTACCAACTACCCATTATGGGCTTATATGATGCGACATGTACTGGTTGCAAAAGGATTATGGAACATTGTGTAGGGTGTTGAAAGACGTCCTGTTACACCTGTAACGACAGGTACTGAAAATACAGGTGTTGGAGCTGATGAAGATGGTGTCGAAGATGATATTCCGCAGATTCCTGTTCGTGCTGTTGTTTCTGTTGCACCTACTACAGAGCAGATTCGTTGGGATGGCAGAGATGCCCAGGCACATGCATTGATAGCTTTGTCTGTCAAACGTGCCATTATTCCTCACATTCGCTCTTGCAGAACAGCAAAGGATGCTTGGGATACACTTACCACTTTGTACCAGGCTAGGAATGAGGCTCGTGTTGCTTACCTCCGAAAACAGTTGGAGAGTGAGCACATGAATGAAGGTGATTCGATGGACAGTTTTCTTACAAAGATCAAAGACCTGAAGGAAAAATTGATTTCTGCTGATGAGGTTATACCAGATAGCTCACTTGTGCAGACCGTTCTGAATGGCCTTCCTGATTCATATCAGAGTTTTGCCTCTACTCTTCGATTGATGATGAAAGGCAATCCGAATGCCTTGTCATTTGAGGAATTAGTCTCTGTTCTGTTGCAAGAAGATCAGTCCAGGCAGAATAGGTCCATTATGCGTGTTGCAGATCAAGCTTTCCTGGCTAGTCAGAAGGGCAAAGGAAAATGGAGCTCTTCTACTAGTAAGCAAAAATCTGCAAATGTTGCACAATCGAAGAACCAGGATAAAGATGAGAAGAAATCAGAAAAGCAGAAATTGTTCTGCAAGTACTGTAAAGGAAATGATCATATTATAAAGAACTGTCCAAAACTGGCTGCTAAAGAGGCAAAGAAGAAAGAGGCTGGAATGGTTGTTGCAGAGGCCTCTACACCAAAAACAGAGTCTGCAAATCTTGTGCAGGAAGAAGAATGGGCATTTACTACTGTCTACAGTTTTGACCCATCTTCTCATGATCAGTGCATGTCTGCAGTAGACTTAGATGTTTGGTACTTTGACAGTGGGGCGATCAAACATATTACCTCGCAGCGCAGTTTCTTCTCTTCACTCGAGCCTGCCCCTACAGGGAATACTGTCACATGCGCCAATAACTCCTCTTATCTTGTTATGGGAGTTGGTAAGATCATTCTGACTACTACTGATGGTAGTTCTTTCACTTTGTCAGATGCTTTATTTGTGCCAGGGTTCAAAAAGAACCTGTTATCAGTTTTTGCATTAGCCAAGATTGGCTTGGTTGTGAAATTCGTTGATGACAGGTGTACAGTCCATGATCTCTCAAATGGCGATGTGATTATTGCTTTTGGCATTTTATGTCGTGGGCTGTATAAGCTCATAGACTATGAAAGATCTGTGAATGATTCGGCATGTGCAGTTCATGATTTTCAGGCTATGTCAGATGCAAAGCTTTGGCATGCACGCTTTGGTCATCTGAATTTTGCTAGTTTGTTACGCCTGCAGAAATCTGAAATGGTGTCCTCTTTGCCCAAACTTGAGGCACCTGGAAAACATGTTTGTGAAGGCTGTATTTTGGGTAAAATGCAGCGTTCTTCCTTTCCAAAAGATGGTTCAGTTCGGGCTATGCAGAAATTGCAGCTTGTACATAGTGATGTCTGTGGTCCTATGCAGACACCCTCTTTTGGAAATTACCTTTACTTCGTGACTTTCATTGATGATTTTTCCAGGCATTGGTATATCCACTCAAAGCAAAGTCCGAAGTGTTCATGTGCTTCAAACAGTTTCTGGTTTTGGCTAAAAATCTGTCAGCATGTAAAATGGGCACCCTCCGTTCTGATCGAGGGGGGGAATATATGTCTTCAGATTTTAATGCATTTCTGGCTGAACGTGGGATAAAACACCAGTGTACAGTGCCGTATACACCTCAACAGAATGGAGTTGCTGAACGAAAGAACAGGTCACTCATGGAGATGGCGAGGTGCATGGTCAAAAGTCAGGCTTTACCACATAGTTTCTGGCTTGAGGCTGTCATGTGTGCAGCATATGTACTGAACAGGTGTCCCACCAAAGCATTGCAGTCTATCACTCCATATGAGGCTTGGCATGACCGCAAGCCATCTGTTGCTCATCTGCGTGTTTTTGGTTGTTTGGCATATGCATTAGTGCCTGAACAACATCGCAGAAAATTGGATGATAAGGCAGTAAAATGTATTTTTGTTGGGTACAGTTCTAAAAGTAAAGGCTATCGTCTGTATCATCCACAGACTAAACGCATTCTGGTTAGCCGTGATGTTGTCTTTGTGGAAGATGCTATTCAGCCATTGCTTTCATGTACTAAGGAGACATCTGTTAGCTCCAAAGACATGTATGATACTTTGATGCCTCTTTTTACAGGTGGACAGGCTAGCGCTGGTCCTAATGAGGCAACTTCTCAGCCTTTGCAGGTTTCATATGATGATGCAGATCATTCCATTTCTGATGCAGATTTACATGATGCACTTGTTGATGAGAGAGCTGATATTGAACAGGCAAAAACTATGCCAAAATGGCTGGTGCAAACTTTGCATGACAGCAAATTAGATGCACCTTTGTCATATCGTACTCGTTCAGGCTCTCATAGTACCTCCTTTGCATCAGATTGCTATGCTATGGCTGCATCTAGTCTCTATGATGAGAATGAGCCTGTTTCTTTTGATGAAGCACAAAATTCAGAAAATTGGATGGCTGCTATGCAATCTGAATATGATGCTATAATGAAGAATGGTACATGGTCTTTATGTGACTTGCCTCCTGGCAAGAAGGCCATTGGCACTAAGTGGGTATACAAGCTGAAGCGTAAACCTGATGGTACAGTTGACAGGTATAAGGCTAGGCTTGTTGCAAAGGGTTATGCGCCAGGAAAGAGGCATTGATTTTGATGAGACCTTTGCACCTACATGCCGTATGACTACTGTTCGGAGCATTTGTGCACTTGCAGCCCATCATGGTTGGAATGTACATCAGTTGGACA